>CM076571.1:163391186-163655096 GCA_034641835.2 Pinus albicaulis | reverse complement strand
AACTTTTTTCACCCTTCTACCTTTTCAGTTCGCCCATGTCGAAATCAAAACCTCATTATCACAATCCTATCTAGCTTCAGCCTCATTGGTCTGCCCATCAGCTTTAAAAGGAAAATCCACATCTGTTTCAAGAGTCTCCCCTATGTTAGGAAGTGGCGCTTTAAGACATTTCACCCTTGGCGATCATCAAAAATCCAAAAAGCCTCCATCTGCAACAGACCTACCATGACTGACCTCTTACTTTGCAAAATAATTTGACAAGCAGCCCTAAGTCGCGCCACTCATATCCCCTAGAGTTCAAGACCGCAAAACCCCAACCTCAAGCTAACTATTAGGTTTTTCGATGTTGTTCTGTTCTCTACAAAGGCGGAAATATAACTTCATCTCATGGAGCAAATGCTTGGATCTACAAGCAGAGTGAACAAACTCGCTTCTAAATGTATTATGAGCTCCGAGATGGTTTAAAAACAAAAGTCACTCATCGTGACTATACAACTTTTCCCGCATGAACATCACAAGAAGAAAGGGACACCATCGTCTCATGAAATCGGTAAATTGTCAAGGCCCGTAACCTCCTTCATTTACGGGGCGTAGGTTAGGGCGCTCCTTCATCCACAAGCAGGGTGCCGGCCATTATTGACTTGGAAGATTGCAAAAGTCCAGGTTTGCTTTGTTTTGAACAGTGAAACATATGTCCAGGTTTTATGAATTTGAGTGATGGTCATAACATGAACAGAGTTTGAAATATGCTAAGAAAAAGAATTTGGTCTGATAAAGGGGGTCATCTGAAGTTTTCAAATCATGGAAATTTTTGAAATGAAGAAAGGCAGATCATTGGTAAAACATTCCAATCATAAGAAGCCTATTTATCCACAAGATTAAATAGAGTAAATGCCGTACAACAAATGCCATTACCTGTGCAAGGAAAGTTCTTGTTTTCTCATAAGACACCGACCTCCATAATTACATATATTATCCTTCAATTGGTTTGTCATGATGATTCAAAACACATGATGATACTTTAGTCACCTTCAGAGCAAGACAAGAGGAACAGGCAGTGTCACCGTGGCTAGGTTTCCTTCGAAATACGTTGATGCTTGCAAGTAAAGATGCCAAGATTGATGTTTTTCAAGTGGTTTACTTACCATCACATTCAGAGAAAGGCTGTGTCAAACATAGTGGTCAAAAAGCCTTCAGACACCTTACCTGATGAAGAGCCTCCTCCATGTATGAGCAGATGGCCAAAGCTATTGTAGGTTGCTGAAACTGATTGATATAAGAAAGCAGTGGAAGGATACCAAAAACTGAATAGGAGTCATTGCACAGGTAAGTGGTACTGTTTATGAGGCAAAGGTATTGTTTTCCCTTTTCAAAGAGCTGTCTGTCATACAGTACCTGTAGAGGAAGGGAGACAACATTGAACATATGCATGCATTGATACCACAAGGAGCAGTTTCTTTAAAGGAAATGTTTAAAACAGTACTCCACTATCCCTTGCCCAAAAGTTTGAAGGATATCCTTTTGAGTAAAACAGTGAAGTATAGTGTGAAAGAATGCAACCTAAAGAAGGCGCTACAGTCTAGGGAAAAGCTTATAAATCACCTAAGAGCAGAAATTATTAAACAAGTTGGAAGGGCACATGTAATCTCCTGGGACAGAGTTGAGGTTTTGGAATGTCTCTCTTACAAAAGACCAATGCACCAGTCAAAATACATTAACAAGGCAAGCCCTGTCTTTCAGAAACATAACTGTTTTTTAGCATTATCTGTACAGTGGTAAGGTGGGTTGCCTTACATCAGAAATAGCCCCAACATTGTTAAAAACAATGGCAGAGGTGATGAAGTTTGTTGAGTTTTTGTCAAAGTTTAAAACTCGGGGTCCGAATCATGTTTCGGGTTTTACATATTCAAAACGACAAACCCGCTGTTTTAAAACAAACAGAGTTGAAAACCAGCGTTCTTTTTTCCATGTAAATGACCGTTGGATTTTCGTTTTCAATTGACATCAAATAGTAAGTGTGAGGGAAATATTTTCAATTTCAAAACTGAAGCTAGAGCCCGCGCCTCCATAGCATCAACACAAAGGATTCTAGTCGAAATAACACAGTCTGCACGTTTTTGCACTGCGCGACGTGCCTGGGTTTTTGCGCGACGTGCCTGGGCGAAATTTTGCACGGGCCACCGTTTACAGCGCGATGTGCCTGTACATTGGCGCGACGCGCCTGTACAAGCCGCCCGACCGCCTGACTGGTCGACCCGACAGGCCACCCACGGTGATTTTTGTGCGACGTGCTGACTGCAAAGAGTGCCGCGCAGCTTCTGAAGATCCCGGTGCTACTCAAGTTTTCTTCCAAAGGTTTTCCCATCAATTTCAAGAGGTATTTCAAACTCCGCCCTTGAAAATCTCGAATACCAAAATTGAACTATGTATTCCTTGATTTGCAACTATGCTAAAAAGATAGATGTATTGTTAAGGAGGCCTATGGAGGGAAGCGAGTGTTGAAACCACTGCAAATTGTTCACACCCCAGCATACAAGACCTTTCAAAACCTTGTCCCCATAGCTAAAATAGAGAGGAAGAACAGTGTTTTTGCTGTGTAAGGTTTTTGAAATGTAAAGCTATAGGGGTTATTGTTCAAACAGAAAAGAAGATTTTGTCATAGAGACAGGGCTTAGGTCTGTCAAGTGTAACAAAGGTTTTCCCCTTCCAAAAGCTAGGGCTGCGTGTATGAGGGGCCCTTGACTGCTTTGAAAAAGAAAACTCACATAACCCTCTGCCCAAAGCTCTGTGTTTTTAAAAAAAAAAAGGGTCTCTCATCTTGGCTCAAGATTATACCAAGTGATTTTTTAAATTGCACAAACAGTTGTTTTCACACATGAAAGCTAATTGGCTGTTGGTATACTTAGTCAAGGCATATTTGGAATAATTGGAAAATGTAATGTTGATCCAAGACACAAGATGTGTTGCTCAAACTTTCAAAGATCACCAAGCAAGGAAACTTTGGCATTACATACAGCCTGCCTCATATAGTCTGCCCCTTTTTCTTCACTACATTATTTCATACTGAAAATTGATTGACAGAGAGATTCTAAGGATGAACAGTACACTGAAGGGCAGAGTTCGTTGATGGGATTCTAACTTTGGAGGCAGAGGTACAAAAGTGTTGTTTGATTTCTTAAAACTTCACAAATGAAAAGGGCCACTTTCTAAAGGGCAGAGTTGTTGGTGATTGCATTTAACATTGAGACATAGGTACAGGTGTAGTGTTGACCTTTGAAATTCACAAGTAAAGAGGTGGTTTTCCTAAAGCACTATGCATTGATTTTACACCTAACCTAGGTCTGCCTTTTCCTTGCACTATATTGTATCATTCTGAAGATTTGTTGACAGAGAGTTTCCAAAGGTGACAACACATTAAAGGTCATAGTTTGTTGATGGGAAGTTAAACATTGGAGGCAGAGGTATAGATGTGTTGGTGGATCTCTTAAACTCACAAGCAAAGAGTGTGTTTCCTAAACCACTGTGCACTAATTTTACACCCAACCTAGGTCTGTTTTTTCTTTTCACTACATTATATCATTTTGAAGAGCTGTTGATTTTGATATTTTTCAAGAGGAAGACCATTTCTAAAGAGCAGGGTTTTAATATTGAAGATTGGTCTTATAGATGCAAAATACAAGGGTTGATTGATCTCTAACAAACTCACCAGGAGGAATGATTGCTTAACACTACATACAGGAAATTTATACAGCATATTGTCTCATCTTTATTGATGGTTTCCTATTGAGAATTTTACATGGCTGAAGTGCATCCAGAGTTGAAGGACTGTTTTTTAAAGAGTGTAGAGGTGGTTTATTCAAAGAAAAATTGTGGCATTTCATCCAAACCATATTGTCTAAACTGTCCAAACAGTCTAGTGACTAGTTTCAATCCAGCAGAACATTTTTCATACAGTGAAGGCAGTTTGCCTCTTCCAAAGCTTGTTCAAGTCAGAATGCCTCCAAAGCAAGATCACAGGAGCGTTCCACATAAGATATATGAGCCTATCTCCATAGAAGAAATCAATGCTCACCCATCAGTGCTTTTCAATTTCCATGAAGTAGGCTGTCTTGATTTCTGCCAGAGGATAGAAGAAGTCAAGAGTTTTTCGCCACTTACACATTTGTGCGCTTTGAGATTCAAGGACAAACACTTCCAATTAGCGGGTCTTGATTTCAAAATCTCCCCAAGGTATGTATCCAAGGCTACCAAGATCCCGTATCATGGTGAAAAGTGGTTTAAACAAGCGCATCTTGATCTCGAGGATTATAAACTTTTCATCAAGCCTCAACATAGGGAAACCATCACTGCTATTTTCCCCTTCTCCTATCTTCTCGACAGTTATGCTCCGCTGATGAAAGCCATAATGAGATATTTCACTTGTGAAGGGAGGTTTAACCAAATTTATGCCTATCATGTCCGCTTGTTGATGCATTTTACCAGAAGCAGGCAATTAAACCTTCCATACTTTTTTTCCAAAAGCATAGAGAAAATGGCAGCTACTGTCCAAAAGAAGGCTCCACCTCAGCAAATCCCTTCTCTCTTTCATCATTCCTTGATCAAGATTATCTTCTTACACCAGCTGGAGAAGAAAGGGGTTTCATGGGATTCATTCATTAGCCATGCAGATTTCGCCACTGTCCCTCCTGTTCATGTGTCTCCTACTCAGCCTGTCCATCGCCCAGTGCCTTTGTCTAGAAGGCCTACACTTAAAAAACTCAAAATGACCACTGGGCAGCCAAGTCAACAGGGAGAAGGAGAGGGCAGTGAACCACAGGGAGAAAAAGAAGGCAGTGAACAGCAGCAGCTAGATATTGAGGGACAACAGCAGTTGGAGATTGATGAACAGCAGCAACTAGAGTTTGAAGATCAGCAGCAGCTACAGGTTGATGAACAGCAGCAGGTACAAGAAGAGGGACAGCAACAGACAGAAATTGAAGAGCAGCAAGTTGAGCAAACAATTGAAGCGCCTTTTGAGCCACAAACTGGATAGGATGTTGAGGAAGGACAGCAAGCTGAAGCTGCCTCCTTGACAGTGACCAAAGCTGTTCCTAAAAAGAGGAAATTGCCCAAAAGGACAACTTCTAGCTTGCCAAGGAGAAAAAGCGCCAGATTAGCTTTCAAAGGCAAAAGCATAGTTGGAGAAAGTGCCAAGCATGGAGGTAAATCAGCTGTCATCCCTATCCCAAGCGATGACAGTGATAACGAGGCCCACATCCTTGAAAACCTCCTCATTCACAAAGAAGGGAAAATTGAGGTGTTACAAGAAGACCTTCAAAGGGCGAGGAATTTCAACCACTTCTTGGAGGTTGAAAACAAACAAATGAAGTATCATGCAGCCATTGATGAGGCAAGGGCAATCAAGTATAAAAAAGAGGCAGAAAAGGCGCAAGTAAGCATTGAAGAGCTCATTGGCGAGTTTGATGATGAAGAGGAGGAAGACCAGCCTAGGCGGAAGAGGCCTAGGACCATAGGGCTTAGAAGAGCCTTGGAGAAACAAAGAGCAGAAGAACAAGCTCATTTCGAAGCCTTTCCTCTCACTGCCCTCTTTGAGCAGGAAATTGAGGAAAACAAAGAAGCATGGCTTGAGAGAGCTAACCAGCATTTGGAATTAAAGCTTGAGAAGGCAAATAGGGATCTTGAGCTGCAGAGGAAGAGGACACACCACTTCCAAAAGCTAAATCAGTTTGCCCGGCGCAAACTAAAGGCAGCACAAGAGAAGCTGAAGAGGGTAAAGGGGAAGCGCCTAGCACGGAAGGAAGCAAAAAGCATATCAGCCCTTGATATTTTGGCTTCAGCTTCAGAGCATGTTTCTATGGACCCTTGAGGGTCATGCATGCCCATTTTGAGCTTGTTTCGGCAACTTTTGTTTTTTGGCATTTTTTGGGGTTTTGCCCAAAAACTCATAAATTCGCCATGTCAGTTTGATGAGTTGTCAAGGGAGGAGGGTGATACCGATGGATGCCATAATTCCATGAGCAGGTCTCCAGCGAGTTTCAGGGCATTTGAAGATCATTCGCCCCCTCAAATTGGCGAAAAACAGCCTCATTTTGCACATTCTGCCCGCCATATCAGCAGTCTGCTATTTTCTGGGTTTTTGCGCACAGGTACAGTTTTGAGGGACTTTCAGAGATCAAATTGAGGGGATTTCACTTTCGTCGGAAAGAAGACATAGAGAGCTTTCCAACGAGCCATCATGAGCCTCATTTCGACACCGGGAAGGCTGCCATTTGCATCCAGCAAGTCAGGGGACCTTTTTCAGGCATAAATATGAAGTATTTTTGTAATTTTTGAACTCCAAAAATCTGCTTTTCCCAAATGTGCGTTAAGCTATTTTTATCATTGGGAAATGATGTAAAGTCAATATAATTTCATTTTTAGCAGTTTTTTAGATATTTTATGGGATATTTTGTGCCTTGGGCTTTGCAAAGCCTCAAGGACAAGTTTAGATATTTTGACTTGGCCAATGGGATAGCTAGTTGCTCCATGAGGTTTTCCTCCCTCAAGCCTATTTATTCCATGGTTCTCATTGTAAATCAGAGGCTGAACTTGAGAGAAGAATTAATGCATTGGTTATATGAGCTTTGAAGAATAAACTTGAGTTATGATTTTTGGACTGCCTCTTGGATGCTTTTGAGGAATGTTGAAGGCTTGTTGATGGATTCCTTGACATGGTAGAATGGTATAGTGCTTCTTAATGTGTTTTGTCTTCTAGTTTTCACTCATAATTCATATTTCTTGCTGCTATAGATCAGTAAAGATTGATTTTGAGATATGCCCATGGAGGCACCTCAAAATCCCTGAATTTTCATAGCTTGATGTTTTCTTCTCCCCTAGTTATGCTAAAGAATTCTTAGCTGCTCTTTAGTAACCTAAGGTATTGTTGCTAAGTTTTATTCATCAGTTCTATGTATGTTGAGTAGGATGTATGGTTTGCCCTACCTACCTATCAGCTGCCCATATTTCTGTCCATAAAACTTTCTCTTCGACTGATTTGTTGATCATTTTGTTGAACCAAGGAGGCTTAGTCCCGATCTAGCCCTTTGCCTAAAACTATGAAAACTTATTTGTCCAAGTGCTCAATGACTTAGAGACTATGTTTAGGCGTTTCGGCATAGTTTATGAGTTGTTAGTTTGTCTCATGTGTTTTCCCCAAAGTCTGATAGCTATTTCCCGAAGTTAGAGGGTCTTATACCTCTATGTATGGCTGGAATGTTTGATTTCTATGTATTAATTAGCTTATAGTTATACTTAGCATGATTAATGGCTTGCTATTACATGTTCATGTCTGCTATTAACTAGTTACACTTGAAATCCCTTGTCTTTCACCAACTTATTGTCCACTTAATCCATTTTTCCCAGAGATCCCTTCTACCGTGAATCAAATCGGCCCTACAGCAGCTTTACATCATCACTTCATAGCTTCCTTGATCTGTTTGACCCCATAGCCCAATTTATCTACATCTTGTTATCCAGTTTATGTATTTGATCAGTTTTATCCCTCACAAACTTAAAAACTAAAAAAAAACCAAAAACACACTTCATAACTAGCCTAATATCAGAACATCACAAGTAAACACACCGACATCTTTTACACTTATAGAGAGAGCCCTCTCTGAGTCCAGGAAGGCTAGGTCTTTGGGCTCCAAAGCTTGGTTTGATGTTACATCATCATTTGGCTAGCCAATCGGCCAAATCACAGGACTCTAACATAATGGCGATCACGGTGGGACATTGAGTTAGTGACAATCTACGGACACCTTAGAACTCTAGAAGTCCCTTATTTTTAAGAATATTGTTTGATTGACTTATCCCACCGCTCTCTAACATAATGGCGATCACGGTGGGACACTGAGTGATTAAAACTTAGTTTCCCTCATCTTTAAAGACTTTTTGAGAATACTATCTGATTGACTTATCCCACTGCTCACTAACATAGTGACACTCACAGTAGGACCTTCTGAGTTAGTGACAATCTAAGTACACCTTAGTAACTCTTGAAGTCTCAATCAAGCTTAGTATATCTAGATATTGTCTGAAGGGTAGAAAATAGCTCCTTCACCATCTTAGCAAAATGATGAGTCAGTTATAGAAAACTCTTCCAAACCTTGTAGGCACATAAAACTCAAAAAAACCCCAAAACACTCCCTTAGATTGGCTTTTGACAATATTGGTGGTGGACCATACAAGTATACCTCAAAACAAACTGAAAATCCACCTGGCGACTCCACTAAACTTCTAGTAAGCCTTACTACTTTTCAAAACTCTAGGCTACTATCCGATAGACCTATCCCATCGCTCACTAACATAGCGGGAGATGGTAAGACACTGAGTACATAATAGTCCAGCAAACTCTTATATACTTTTTGGTCCTTTAGGTACCATAAACAAGCAAGCAGTCCATAGACTCATTTTTTAGAGTAAACTCTTTTTGTTCTCATCACCCTAGCAAAGTGTTGAAACAAGTCTAGGATACTTTAGCAAACCATAGGCTGCACATAAAACTCAGAAAATCCAAAAAACATTCTCAGAATAGTTATTGTTGGTGGACCATAGCTATCTTCATAAGAACAACCCATTTTTCACCTGGCGACTCCACTTATCCATCCTGTTACTTTGACCATCCTTCACCTTAGTAAAACTTTAGAAAAACCATTCATCCAGAACATTCACCAATACCATTCTTTCTAAACTCTGGATCTAAAATCTGGCTTCACGAAGAATCAATACCAGATCTCATCCAGACCCAAATCCCCCTATCATAGTAGATGACCCAGAGAAGATTCTGTGGCAAGCTTCTGAAACTGATCATCTAGCTACCGATAGATCCATCCGTAGAACAAGATCTGTACCTAAAACTCGCAATATCCTTCTAGATTCACCTTCGGAACTAGAGTCATCACAAGCTTTTCCCCGAAGTAAATCATATAGTAAGATAAACTTCGACGATCTTGAACCCCTAGACCCACCACAGAGTACTATTAGAGAAGCTTCACCCACCACTCCTCCTAATTTCCACCTTCTCTATCAGTTTGGCTCCTATCATCCCAGATCTGCTCAAAACCAGATCACTAGTCCAAGTTCATCCGCCACACCTGGTCAAACCACCACTGTTCAAACCACTTCATTTCAGCCTACTAGTCCTCATCTTGCACATCATCCATTAGCTCCAGTCATGGCAGCCTGGTACGCACCTTTGGTGTTACCACCACCTTTGGCTCCTCTCCCAAACAAATATCAAGACAAAATCCCACACTTTACTGGAGAAGACACCACCACACCTCAACAGCATATAAGTAGAATGATTGATGCTTATGAATACCTAGAGGTACAAGACGAGACTGTCAGAATGAGAATATTTGCCCAAAGTCTTGGTGGTGAACCCAAAGCATGGTTCAAAAGCTTAGCTCCAAACAATATCCATGATATCCCAGAACTACATCAAGTTTTCAGAAATAGGTGGGAAATCCGAAGAAACCCCATTCAAATCCTGTCAGAATATAACAATCTAAAACGAGAAAATGGGGAAAGTGTCCAAGCTTACTGTACTAGGTTCAACAGTGTATATAACTCCCTCCCACCTCATTTCAAACCTCCACTTGGTTTAGCTTTGGCAAAATTTCCTGAGGGTTTTGATCCGGATATGACATATCATCTGAGAGATAAGGATCCCCCTACCTTGGAGGAAATGCAACAAATAGCTATAAAAGCAGATGCCAACTTAGCTGAAAAAAGAGCTAGAACTAGATCAGAAAGAAAGGTCACATATAGAGATGAGGTCTCCACTTCGTCACCTTCCCTAGATCCCAGAATAGATGACTTAGTCAAATCCATGGCTAAAATGTGGGAAAAGATCAATGAAAAAGCTCCTGTTAGGGACAACCAGCCAAACCCCCCAATCAGAAACCGAAACCAAAACTTTAGGAGGGAGCAGCCCCAAAACAGACCAAGGGATAATGATCAACAGATCAAGCCACCATTCAATAAAAACTATGTGGAAGAAGATGATAGGGACTCAGAACCTCTTGATGAACATCATTTAAACCTCATAGGGTCTGACAATGAGAGTGAGGTGTACCTCACCAAAGAAGAACAAGCGTTCTTTTCTCCTGATCAAGATGAGACCAATTATGAAGATCCCGATGACCCTGCCATAGAGTTTCAAAATGCTATTGTAGAAGCCCACAGGAAATATGACCTTAGAAGCAAAAGAAACCAAGATAATGTCAAGAAAGGTAACTCTGATACTGCTAAAGCTCCAGATACCATCCTCAAAAAAGCATCAAGCAGTGACAAAATCAAGGTTGAAAAGACTGATCAAAGCCAAGCTAAAGTTACCCAAACTAGCCCTCTCTCAGATACTCCTGATACTTCTACAAAGGTCACCAAAACAACTATGGCAAACAAAACTCCTAAACAAGGTCAACAAACTCAGAACATAGACAAGGTCTTAGCTGAAAAAGCTGAAACAAACATATCTAAACTTCAAGTGCCTTTTAGCTTTGAAGGCGAAATCGCTAAGATCAAAATCACCATGCCTCTTACTGAACTCATTGCCCAAAACTCTTATAAATCCCAAGTACTAAAATTTTTAAATCTAGGGAATGATGCGAACACTGTTAATCTCACTGATGACATTCCTGAAGTATTGTTTGGTCCAAAGGTAGAAGGAAAATTCCAAGAGGGAGTTACTCTTCCATTTTACATTAGCCTAAACATCCACGACCAAATCCTCCATAATGCCATGCTAGACTCCGGAGCCTCGCATAATCTTATGCCAAAGGTAGTAATGGAAAGATTAGGCTTGGAAATCACAAGACCATACAAAGACTTGTATTCATTTGATTCAAGCAGAGTCCAATGCTTGGGTTTGATCAAAGACCTTTGTTTTAGTCTAGCCCAAATACCCGCTAAACATCTAATCATGGATATAGTAGTGGCGGACATTCCTCCCAAGTATGGGATGCTTCTATCCAGATCTTGGGGAGCTAAACTTCAAGGGAATATCCAACTAGACATGTCATATGCCACCATTCCTATGTTTGGTCAGACCAAAATACTGTACCGTGAATCACACATGAAATACATGATTAGCAGTCAATATAGGCCAGATAACATTCCAATGTGTTCTTTGCGGTCCGAATTAAACTCTTTCATTATGCATATTGATGTAAACATGGAGGAAGAGTCAGAAGAAACTGATATAGACTTAGATCCACCACATCAATTGTCCCTGGTGCCTTATGATGAACTGGACACTCAAAACTACAATGATCATGAACAACTGTGTCTTGAGGAAAGTAAGTTTCCCCTCTCCAAAGTAGGATTAGAGCAAGAAGCACAAACTCTCATGTACTATCAAGAAAATTGCTCTAGCTTTAGTCAGACACCAGCAGTAACTTGTGGAAATTTCTTCCGGGTAAAAGCTTTAGAAGACCTACACATCATAAACCTATTTGGAACCCGAGAGAAAGGGAGTTTAATGTTTCTACCATACCTCAAAGATTTACCATCATGTGACCCTCCTACTGCAAATAAAACTTTGACCATAACCTCGGTAGCTCAACATCTTGAGAAAATGCCAGATGAACTTCTTATGAGCAAGGATGACAGTTATAATCCCAGCATACCCGAACTATTGAAATTGGCTCATATTTTATCCTTTCATGAAGAACTTAGAAATGCTAAAATCAGGAATCTCATGCAAAATACTAATTTCTACAGAAAAAACAAGGGAAAACATTGTATCACTACCTTTTCCTCAAAGAACAACTTTAACAAAAACAAACACAACAAACTGAAACAAACTGAAATGATCAAAAATAAAACTAGTGGCCATAGAATCTGTTTTGATTTTAGAAATAATACTGCATCTCCATATAACAAAAATCATGTTTTTTCTACCCAAGATCATGATTCACCAATTGAAAATGCTTCTAATCATGTATTCTTGCAATATCATCTTTCAGATCATAATCATCAGATTCCTTTGCAAAGTAGACAACTTAAAGATTTTTTCCAGTTTGCGGGAGGTAAATCTGATTTCAAGTTCAAAATTGCTAAACCACCCAATATCAGAAATCTGTTCATGAAGGCCATGTTCCCAGTTTTAATTTTCTGTATTTTTGCATACCTTGATGATGTCATTATCTTTTTCAAAAATGACCGAGAGTACATACACTACCTGAAGAAAGCATACAATAGGGAAAGGAGTGGAAATCAGATATTCAGAGAGGTACAAAGGGAGGATACTGGACTATTTAGAGATTCTTGCATGAATCCCTATGTTATGTTAGAGAGAGAAAATTTCCCAAATTTTTCTTTTCAAGAGTTAAGTGGGCCAAGGGTGAGAGGAGATCCCTACGAGGATAAGATGCTGAAATTCCGTCATTTCCAAGATTTTTGAGTTTGAGACACTTTCAGTCATTGTACATACCATTGTTTGAAATGTTGAAAAAATAGAAAAGTCAAAAACAGTAAAAAGCAGAAAAGAGGGCAAGTGAAGATAGAACAAAGGTCCCATGTTCCAAAAAATAGTCTTTCGAAAAGCGAGCAAGTCTAAATGCCGCTACTAGTACTTCAATGTCTTGTTCAACTATCTAGCCTAATCATAGCTGAGCATGTTTAAATTTATTTGCTGATAAGTTAGTGAGTGCCAAGATAGTCAACATTGTGTTAGATTGACTTATCACAGAGTTTAGATTAGGGAGAGACTCTGGTTCCACATGCTTAAAACTGAACCAAAGAGAGAAGCGACGGATGAAAAACACATTGTACATCTTAGCCCCGCTTGTCTAGTTTCCTTTTATTGCAGAATAACATTTGTGTGCAGCTTGTCTTTTATGCCGCAAATGCATGACAAATCAGACTGCCTAATCCTGATTTGATCATTTTTGAATTTCATGTTGTAGGTTAGAGAATGAAATCCTGTCAAACTGCTTAATCTTGACAGTTGATCTAGTTTTAGGTAGAGAAATGAAAGAGTTCATCAGCTTAATCTGAACTCCCGGCAGATATAAGAGTACAAATAGATAGTTTCATTTTGCAAAAAGAAAAATATGCATTGTCAAAGGGCTGCTAGTTCAAATGCGCCAAAGAGAAGAAAAAATGTTAGGAAAGATAGTGGGGTAGGTAGAAGTATCATTGATGTTAACCATGCTGTCACTTTTCAGAAATAACATCAAGAGAAGGGTAAAATTTTGCGCCAATGGATAAGGCACTGGTCTTCATAAGCCAAAAATCTGAATTCTGGACACCTCCTGACGAGGAGTTGCCCTCCCCAAATGGAGCCACTGTTAGCCATCAGTATTTTTTACATGTTAGTGATGACTATATCTACAGCTGAGTTTTCTAGAAACTGATTTCCTTATGTCAATATGTCATCCAGAAAACCCTCCTAAAACTTTTTTCGCCTTCCTACCTTTTCAGTTCGCCCATGTCGAAATCAAAACCTCATTATCACAATCCTATCTAGCTTCAGCCTTATTGGTCTGACCATCAGCTTTAAAAGGCAAATCCACATCTGTTTCAGGAGTCTCCCCTATGTTAGGAAGTGGCGCTTTAAGACATTTCACCCTTGGCAATCATCACAAAGCCAAAAAGCCTCCATCTGCAATAGACCTACCATGACTGACCTCTTACTTTGCAAAATAATTTGACAAGCAACCCTAAGTCGTGCCACTCATATCCCCTAGATCTCAGCACTGCAAGAACCCCAATCTCAAGCTGACTATTAGGTTTTTCACAGTGTTCTATGGTTTCTACAAAGGCAGGAAATATAACTTCATCTCATGGAGTAAATGCTTGGATCTACAGTTAGAGGAACAGCTGCTTCTAAATGTATTATGAGCCTGAGATGAAGCTGCAAAACAAAAGTCACTCATCAGGACTTTACAGCTCTTAATCCTATCTAGCTTCAGCCTTATTGGTCTGCCCATCAGCTTTAAGAGGCAAATCCACATTTGTTTCAAAAGTCTCCCCTATGTTAGGAAGTGGCGCTTTAAGACATTTCACCCTTGGCAATCATCAAAAAGCCAAAAAGCCTCCATCTGCTACAGACCAAACATGACTGACCTCCTACTTTGCAAATTAGTTTGACAAACAGCCCTAAGTCGCGCCACTCACACCCCTAGATCTCAACACTGCATAAAACCCAATCTCAAGTTGACTATTAGGTTTTTCACAGTGTTCTATGGTTTCTACAAAGGCAGGAAAGATAATTTCATCTCATGGAGTAAATTTTTAATTTTACAGTTAGAGGAAAAACTGCTTCTAAATGTAACTTGAGCCTGAGATATGTCTGCAAAACAGAAAGCTACTCATCTGGACTTTACAGCTCTTTCCAGCATGAAAATCACAGTAAGAAAGGGACACCACTGTCTCAGCAAACTGGTAAATTATCAAGGCCCAGAACCTCCTTCATTTACAAGCAGAGGGTTAGGGCGCCTCCTTCATCCATAAGCAGAGGGCGCGGGCCAGTATTGACTTAGAAGATTGCGAAAGTCCAGGTTTGCCTTTACTGAAAAATGAAACAATATCTTCAGGTTTTATGAATGTGACTGATGATCATAACAGGAACAGAGTTTGGAATATGCTAAGAAAAAGAGCCTGGTCTGATAAAGGAGGTCATCTGAAGCTTTCAAATCATGTGAATTGTTGAAATGAAGAAAGGCATGTCATTGGTAAAAATTCCAATTATAAGTACCCTGCTTATCCACAAGATCAAATAGAACAAATGTTAACCAATGCCATTACACAGGCAGAAGGAAAGTTCTTGTTTTCTCAAAAGACACTGGCCTCCATAATTACAGAGACTATCCTTCAAATAGTTTGTCATGAGATGACCAAAACAAATGATGATATTCCAGTCACCTTTAGAGCAGTGCAGATAAACAGTGTCACTGTGGCTAGGTTTTCTTCTGAAATACAGTGATGTTTGCAAAAGGAGATGCTAATATTGATGTTTTTCAAAAGGTTCACTTACCATCACATTCAGAGAAAGGCTGTGTCAAACAGAGTTGTTAAAAAGCCTTCAGATACCTTACCTGATGAAGAGCCTCCTCCATATATGAGTAGATGGCCAAAGCCATTGCAGGTTGTTGAAAACTGATGGGTCTAAAAGGTGCAGTGGAAGGATACCAAAGAACTGAATAGGAGTCATTGCACAGGTAAGTGTTACTGTTTATGATGCAAAGGTATTGATTTCCCTTTTCAAAGAGCTATCTCTCAGACTGTACCTGCAGTAGAAAAGAGAAAATATTGAATATATGTATGCCATTGATACCAAAAAGAAGGCAAATTTTCCTTGAGGGAAAGGGTCAAGCAGCAAAACAATATCACATGCCAAAGGTCCAAAGAAGCGCTTTTCAAGAAATGGTGTTCAAAGCTTTCAAATGTTTCTGGCGCATTATGAATGGTCCTTCCTTGATAAAAATCGCCAAGGGGGGAAAAACAGTAAACATAGTCCAGTTATGAAATGTTTCTATTGACAAAAAGGGGTTAACACACTGGTCAAAGCAAAATAATGACTGTGTATCAAAGAGCCATGTTTTCTTATTTTACAAGCTTATCTTTTCAGATAGACTAGCCAAATGGGTATACAATCTTATGAATAGGTAGAAGAACTTTGTTTTGATGAATTATCACTGTTTATATGTCTTATAACAAACACATTTGTCATCATTCCAAAGGGCAGATGTAGCACAGAACTACATGGAAAAAGGATCTGCAGACAAGGCTTTTAAAAAATTCTGTCACCAAGAAGATTTCCCCTTTAAGTTATTGTTCACTATGTTCCAAAGGTCTTTCAGCCTGTGATCATTTTTGGATAGTTTAAAAAGAAGAAGCACAACCTTTATTATTTAAGGGAGAAAGGGTACTATATACCACACCTACAGGCAGGGATTTGAACACCCACTATAGGTAAAAGATGAAGAAGCTGCCGAAGACCAAGAGTTGTCAGAGAAAATTGACAAATTACCTGTGTTATTAAAACACCGTAGCAGAAGTGGTGGGGTTGGTTGAATTGTTTGCCAAGGTTTAAAAGCTCGGGGTGAGAGCCAATGTTCGGGTTTATGTATTAAAATAACAAACCCACTGTTTTAAAACAAACAGAGTTAAAAATCAATGTTACTTCCAAAAGTTTAAATGACCGTTGGAGAGCTATTGTGACATAACATCAAAGGGTAAGTATGATGTAAAGATTTCATTTTCAAAAACTGAAGAAGAGCCCGCGCCTCCCTAGCACCAAGGCAAGAAAATCTGGTCGAAAAATTCACAAGTTTGCACTGAGAAAAACTACGCGACGTGCCTGGGTTCTTGCGCGACGTGCCTGGGCGGAAATTTACAAAGGCCACCTTTGTCGGCGCGACGTGCCTGTACGTTGGCGCGACGTGCCTGTACAAGGCCGCCCGACCACCCGACAGGTCGACCCGACAGGCCACCCACGGTGAATTTTGCGCGACGTGCTGACTGCAAAAGAGTGCCGCGCAGCTTGTGAATATCCCTGGTGCTACTCCGGCCCCACACTAGGGTTGTCCATCACTCTTAGAGGTATTTCTCACACATTGTACCATGTTATTCAAAGCCACCTCAAGGCTACAGGGGAAAACTGTTTATTGACTGCCTTATATTGTTCGAAACTTATTTGACAAAGTTGCCATCCATTCAAACAAAGGTTTTCATAATAGCTCCAGAGGGCTGCATTCATAGAGGACCATTTATTGTTTTAAAAGAGAAAACTCATATAACCCCTGTCTTAAAGCTCTACAGTCTTCTAAAAACTCTGTCAGTTTTTGCTCCAATATTGTGTATTAACAGTCTAATCATATGTGGGGTAGTTTGCTTGAGATGCAAAACAGTGGAAAGTGGGCACACCTGTACAAGACAAAACTATTAAATGACTATAAGCCTTCTTGAGCAAGGAGCGAGATGTGTTGGTTGACATCTAAGACTTCAGAAAACAGAGTGATTATTGGCATTTTCTCACAAGCACACCTTTTAGCAAACTGCTCCCCTGTTTCACTATATTTTGTCACTACTGTGAAGAGTTGTTGAACAGAGATTTTCCAAAGGTGCAGGGCCACTTTCTACAGGACAAAAGAAGGGCAGAGATACACAGGTGATGGTTGATCTTTTAACTTCACAAGAAAAAGTGTCCTTCATAAAGCACTTTGTACTGATTTTTCATCTAACCTAGGTCTGCCCTCCTTTTCACCATATTGCATCATTTTGAAAAGTTGATTGACAGAGAGTTTCCAAAGGTGACAGCACATTGAAGGGCAGAGTTTTGTTGATGGGAATTTAAACATTGAAGGCAGAGGTATAGATGTGTTGGTAGATCTTTTAAACTCACAAGAAAAAAGTGTGTTTTCTAAACCACTGTGCACTGATTTTACACCCAACCTAGGTCTGCTTTTTCTTTTCACTACATTATGTCATTTTGAAGAGCTGTTGATTGTGATATTTTTCAAGAGGAGGACCATTTCTAAAGAGCAGGGTTTTAATATTGAAGATTGGTCTTATAGATGCAAAATGCAAGGGTTGGTTGATCTCTAACAAACTCACCAGGAGGAATGATTGCTTAACACTACATACAGGAAATTTACACAGCATATTGTCTCATCTTTATTGATGGTTTCCTATTGAGAAATTTACATGGCTGAAGTGCATCTAGAGTTGAGGGACTGTTTTTAAGAAGTGCAGAGGTGGTTTATTCAAAGAAACATTGTTGCATTTTATCCAAACCACAGTGTCCATATCTGTCCAAATAGTCTAGTGGCCAGTTTCAATCCAGCAGAGCATTGTTCATACAGTGAAGTCAGTTTGCCTCTTCCAAAGTTTGGTCAAAGTCAGAATGCCTCCAAAGCGAGATCACAGGAGCGGTCCACATAAGAGATATGAGCCTATCTCCATAGAAGAAATCAATGCTCACCCATCAGTGCTTTTCAATTTCCATGAAGTAGGCTGTCTTGATTTCTGCCAGAGGATAGAAGAAGTCAAGATTTTTTCGCCACTTACACATTTGTGCGCTTTGAGATTCAAGGACAAACACTTCCAGTTAGTGGGTCTTGATTTCAAAATCTCCCCAAGGTATGTATCCAAGGCTACCAAGATCCCGTATCATGGTGAAAAGTGGTTTAAACAAGCTCATCTTGATCTAGAGGATTATAAACCTTTCATCAAACCTGAACATAGGGAAACCATCACTGCTATTTTCCCTTTTTTATATCTTCTTGACAGTTATGCTCCGCTGATGAAAGCCATAATGAGATATTTCACTTGTGAAGGGAGGTTTAACCAAATTTATGCCTATCATGTCCGCTTATTGATGCATTTTACCAGAAGCAGGCAATTAAACCTTCCATAATTTTTTTCCAAAAGCATAGAGAAAATGGCTTCTACTGTCCAAAAGAAAGCTCCACCTCAGCAAATCCCTTCTCTCTTTCATCATTCCTTGATCAAGATTATCTTCTTACACCAGCTGGAGAAAAAAGGGGTTTCATGGGATTCATTCATTAGCCATGCAAATTTCGCCACTGTCCCTCCTGTTCATGTGTCTCCTACTCAGCCTGTCCATCGCCCGGTGCCTTTGTCTAGTAGGCCTACCCCTAAAAAACTCAAGATGACCACTGGGCAGCCAAGTCAACAGGGAGAAGGAGAGGGCAGTGAACCACAGGGAGGAAAAGAAGGCAGTGAACAGCAGCAGCCAGATTTTGAGGGACAGCAGCAGTTGGAAATCAGTGGACAGTAGCAGTTGGAAATCAGTGGACAGCAGCAGCTAGATATTGATGAACAACAGCAGTTGGAGGTTGATGAACAGCAGCAGACAGTAGTTGAGGAGCAGCAAGTTGGGCAAACAATTGAAGCGCCTTTTGAGCCACAAACTGGACAGGATGTTGAGGAAGGACAGCAAGCTGAGGCTGCCACCTTGACAGTGACCAAAACTGTTCCTAGAAAGAGGAAATTGCCCAAAAAGACAACTTCTAGCTTGCCAAGGAGAAAAAGCGCTAGATTGGCATTCAAAGGCAAAAGCATCGTTGGAGAAAGTGCCAAGCATGGAGGTAAATCAGCTGTCATCCCTATCCCAAGCGATGACAATGATAACGAGGCCCGCATCCTTGAAAACCTCCTCATTCACAAAGAAGGGCAAATTGAGGTGTTACAAGAAGATCTTCAAAGGGCGAGGAATTTCAACCATTTCTTGGAGGTTGAAAACGAACAAATGAAGTATCATGCAGCCATTCATGAGGCAAGGGCGATCAAGTATAAAAAGGAGGCAGAAAAGGCGCAAGTAAGAATTGAAGAGCTCATTGGCGAGTTTGATGATGAAGAGGAGGAAGACCAGCCTAGGCGAAAGAGGCCTAGGACCATCGGGCTTAGAAGAGCCTTGGAGAAACAGAGAGCAGAAGAACAAGCTCATTTCGAAGCCTTTCCTCTCACTGCCCTCTTTGAGCAGGAAATTGAGGAAAACAAGGAAGCATGGCTTGAGAGGTCTAACCAGCATTTGGAGACAAAGCTTGAGAGGGCGAATAGGGATCTTGAGCTACAGAGAAAGAGGACTCTTCACTTTCAGAAGCTAAATCAGTTTGCCAGGCGAAAATTAAAGATAGCACAAGAGAAATTGAAGAAGTTGAAGGGGAAGCGCCTAGCACGGAAGGAAGCGAAAAGCATATCAGCCCTTGATATTTTGGCTTCAGATTCGGAGCATGTTTCTATGGACCCTTGAGGGTCATGCATGCCAATTTTGGGCCTGTTACGGAAACTTTTTGTTTTTTGGCATTTTTTGGGTTTTTGGCCAAAAACTCATAAATTCTCCATTTCAGTTTGATGAGTTTTCAAGGGAGGAGGATGATACCGATGGATGCCATAATTCCATGAGCAGGTCTCCAGCGATTTTCAGGGCATTTGAAGATCATTCGTCCCCTCAAATTGGCGAAAAACAGCCTCATTTTGCACATTTTGCCCGCCATATCAGCAGTCTGCTATTTTCTGGGTTTCTACACACAGGTACAGTTTTGAGGGACTTTTAGAGATCAGATTGAGGTGATTTCACTTGCGTCGGAAAGCAGACACATAGAGCTTTCCAACGAGCCATCATGAGCCTCATTTCGACATCGGGAAGGCTGCCATTTGCATCCAGCAAGTCAGGGGACCTTTTTTAGGCATAAATATGAAGTATTTTTGTAATTTTTGAACTCCAAAAATCTGCTTTTCCCAAATGTGCGTTAAGCTATTTTTATCATTGGGAAATCATGTAAAGTCAATATAATTTCTGTTTTTAGCAGTTTTTTAGATATTTTATGGGATATTTTGTGCCTTGGGCTTTGCAAAGCCTCGAGGACAAGTTTAGATATTTTGACTTGGCCAATGGGATAGCTAGTTGCTCCATGAGGTTTTCCTTCCTCAAGCCTATTTATTCCATGGTTCTCATTGTAAATCAGAGGCTGAACTTGAGAGAAAAATTAATACATTGGTCATATGAGCTTTGAAGAATACACTTGAGTTATGATTTTTGGACTGCCTCTTGGATGCTTTTGAAGAATGATGAAGGATTGTTGATGGATTCCTTGACATGGTAGAATGGTATAGTGCTTCTTAATGTGTTTTGTCTTCTAGTTTTCACTCATAATTCATATTTCTTGCTGCTATAGATCAGTAAAGATTGATTTTGAGATATGCCCATGGAGGCACCTCAAAATCCCTGAATGTTCATAGCTTGATGTTTTCTTCTCCCTTAGTTATGCTAAAGAATTCTTAGCTGCTCTTTAGTAACCTAAGGTATTGTTGCTAAGTTTTATTCATCAGTTCTATGTATGTTGAGTAGGATGTATGGTTTTCCCTACCTACCTACAAGCTACCCATAGTTCTGTTCGTAAAACTTTCTCTTTGACTGATTTGCTGATCATCTTGTTGAACCAAGGAGGCCTAGTCCCGATCTAGCCCTTTGCCTAAAACTATGAAAGCTTGTCTGTCAAAGTGCCCAATGACTTAGAGACTATGTTTAGGCGTTCCGACATAGTTTATGAGTCGTTAGTTTGTCTTATGTGTTTTCCCCAAAGTCTGATAGCCATTTCCCGAAGTTAGAGGGTCTTATACCTCTATGTATGGCTGGAATGTTTGATTTCTATGTATTAATTAGCTCATAGTTGCATTTAGCATGATTAATGGCTTGCTGTAACATGTTTATGTCTGCTATTAACTAGTTACACTTGAAATCCCTTGTCTTTCACCAACTTGTTGTCCACTTAATCCATTTTGCCCAGAGATCCCTTCTACCCTGAATCAAATCGGCCCTACAGCAGCTTTACATCATCACTTCATAGCTTCCTTGACCTGTTTGACCCCATAGCCCAATTTATCTACATCTTGTTATCCAGTTTATGTATTTGATCAGTTTTATCCCTCAAAAAATTAAAAACTAAAAAAACCAAAAACACACTTCATAACTAGCCTAATATCAGGAAATCGCAAGTAAACACACTGACATCTTTTACACTTATAGAGAGAGCCCTCTCTGAGTCCAGGAAGGCTAGGTCCTTGGGCTCCAAAGCTTGGTTTGATGTTACATCGTCATTTGGCTAGCCAATCGGCCAAATCACGGGACTCTAACAGACCTCTCACTTTGGATAAGCTCGTGGAACCTGTATATCGCCCCCCCAAGCCTTGTTCTTTGTAAGACAACACACAATCCTTCCACCCAGGCCCCTCAACATTATAGTATTGTTGAAGATATTTCCAAGGATCCTTGTGCCATGTTTGCCCTGGAGGTTTTTCAAATTTGTCCTTAACAGTGCAAGGCCTTATTGTCTACGATTGGTGGAGTCGATCTATTTGACTCAAGTCTCATCATATTTAATGCTAAAAAATCTGATCCTCGCCTTTCCCACCAGATTTCTTTTCTGATCATTGTGCATGTTCTCCATAAGAATATTCATCATACTCTGGTGGATGAGGGCTCTTATGCGTGTGTCATGTCACTATCCTATTGGAAGGCTCTTGGCTCTCCCACACTCGCCACATCCAACACCACTCTCCAAGCCTTTGAAGCTAATAAATTTGTATCTAAAAGGGTTCTTCCATAGTTTTCCATTGATTTAGGGGGGAAAACTGTATATGTTGATGTTGAATTCATCGATGCCCCTTTGGACTATAACCTGCTCTGATGCCATAGATGGTTTTATGCCATGACTGTAGTAGTCTTGTTTGAGTTCCACGTACTTTTATTTCCTCATGAAGGCAATATTGTCATCATTGACCAACTAGACTTTTTTTGTGCCATCGATCCATATTAACACTATGGGGAAATCAGTCCCACTTGTTGGAAATAACCTTGGTCAATATTAGAGTGTTAACACTGGCTTGTTTAAAAGCTCATCTCTTATTCAGGTATTTCCTCAATTACCACTGCCTGACATTTCCTCTTCTTCTAAATCTCCTATGCATCTAATTTCTTTCGACATCTGTGGACCCCATATGCCTCTTGATCCTTGGGTGGTGTCGTTTTCTCCTATGGAAGTTGATCAAGCTAGTGAGAACCCTCCACCACTTGTTGTGGAAGATATTTATTTTATGGAAATCACATCAGTACCTCCTGACGCTGGTAAGAAAATCCATCATAATATGGAATATGATCAGGATCCTTGGCCCACATGGGATATCCATCTTCTTGTTCCACATGACTCCCTTGATGAAAATCCTCCCTGGCCAGTCAACTCGACAGCCATGAATCTATCCATTAATAATCTTAGGAAGGTTATACCTATTCATGCCTCTCGTCAACCTAAAGTGGAACATGGAGAAATCGTCAAATTAAATCTTGAGTCAAATGAGGGGGCATCTCCTCAAACTTCCTTGGAAATTCCACCCATGGACCGAGAAAAGTATTGGGCTTCCACTATCGAACTTGCCAACAAATTTTTGAACTCCTTACCACCTATTGACGAGCGTCTTATATCCCCTTTATGTCTTGATCCTCCCTGATGTCCTTAGGTTGATTTTGAGAGTGTGACTATGTTAGACTGTCCCTGGCATGGTCAACCTTTCCAGATTTGCTAGTATGAATTCCCTTGGCATGGCCCCACATTGGTGAGCCATATGATCCCCTTATCCTCCATGAGTTTGCATATAGGAACCCTTGGCATGCGCTCGATTGTGGGCACACGTTAGTGTGACCTACTAGACTATGTTGCACTTGTACATATTTTACATAGGAGTGTGATGATTTATCTAATTTCATTTTGGCGTATGATGAGAGTATATGGCATGCATTAATTATGCCAAAAATCCAAAAAATTATAAAACTAAAAAATATATATATATGGTCTTTTTTTTATGTCATCCATGTTTATTTATTTCATTATGCGATTTAACCATGGGTCTAGTCTTTCTGGATGGTTTTTACAGGAGAGGGTCGTGTTTCTATTGCAACTTCCACTGGACTTTACGTTTATCTTAAAATTGGAATATATGGGTAGGTAACATATCACCATGAACAATGCATTATTGACCGTCAGTTCCATATTAATGCCTTAGGTCTAACCCCGTCAAGTTGTGAACTTATCCTCTTTCATTTATGCATTTCGTTGCTTGGTGGTAGAGGTTACCCACTCATGCATACCTTAGTTAGCACCTCTTTGTTGTCTTGGTGTCCATGCAGTCATTTTACTTCTGTTTAGAATACCTCCTTCTGACCCACCATGACCTTGAATCTGAGCCTCATATCCTCTTCTTCATCATATTTCTAGCCATACCCCATGAGGATTCCACACTTTTATCCCTTGTGATTTCCATTTTTAATATCCTACTTCTCCATGACGAGCCTTGGTTTCTCTCTTCCATCGTCATCATCTGCTTGGCCTATTATCTGCTTTCACTTGGCCTTTTTACCTTTCTTGGAGAACCAATGCGATGAGTGGTTCTATTACCCATCCTCTTCTCCTATTGACATCATCAACAGTTCGATCATTACCACAAAAAAATGATATCCTCTATACCACTCGTTCCTCCAAGAGGAGTTCCCTTTAAGCTTTTTTCAGAATCCTTAATTTAGAAAATATTGTCAAGTGAGATTGTCACGTTCATGCTCATAAAAATACTTGAAGGTTCATCTACCCTGTATAATTTTAACCCTTTTCCAGACTAGGATAGAATAGTTACAAAAAAGGAATACCCTATTCTAATCTGGCTAGGAGGTTCCCCCTTGTATACTTTTATCTCTTTTGCGAGCTTGGGGGACAAATTTACGAAATAGGAACTTATAAAAAGAAAAGGGAGGGAACATTTATTTCCATTAGTCATCAAATGGCAGCATAAGTCACGTCACCCTTGAACATGTCACCTATATGCTTCATTAGCTTATAGTTGGGATTTAGCTTGCCTAGGATCCATACCATACATATGAATTTGTCTACTCCTCCGATTAGTTACTCTTCAAGTCATATGGAGCATGCCTCAATGGATCCTGCATCGTTGCATGATATTACATGGTGCTCATTAGTCATGCTGGCAAGTCACTCTTGTGTCATGCCGCTATGTGTTCAAGGGAATTTTCAGCCTATATCGACAATTTGAGGTAGCATGTTGAATTTTTGAGTCGTCTATCCCTGTGTCAGTTGTATACTTCACTGCCTCATGACTTCATCCATACATCACATAATCCTAGTCTGTTCTGTGTCGATTTATGGGGGATAGATCGAGGCCCTCCTTCGATGCATATTATCCTGTAAACTTCAACTCATTATACAAGAGCTTGATCTAGGAACCTATAGTACCTTGGGGCTTGTAGACCTCAGTGGAAGGCTTCCTCGTGATAGATAGTGAGTTTACATCATTGAATCCTGATTGGTTGAGTTCACTGGTGTTCGATGTCAACTCATTTATTCACACATAGTGGACTATACTAGGTACCTTGGGATCCATTTTCCTCATTGGTGGATTTCCCCACGTCTATTACTAATTTACCTCATTTGCTGGAAATCAGGCGGTTTCTACCATGCTCAACTTCAGCTCATTTTTTTGCATGTGTAGATCTGTACCATCGGGGTTATGTCGAAGACCCTAGGTTAGGAACATTTCACTCTTATATGGCATACTTCCTAGACTGTGTTGGAGTGATGTATCATTTGTGTACTTTGAGGGATATCTGAGACACTTCTATATCTGTCATGTGTCCATAGCCCTACTGATGTCAAATGTGACATAGATCCACAATTTTATTCTTAGTGGCTATGCTCCATTTATTGAGTCACATGGATCCACTTTGTATGTATTTCATGGCCATGTTCTAGCACTTTATGTCATGGATTCGCAGTGTATGTTTTGGAGGCCATGTTCACTATTCTCTTATGACTGAGCATGGGTATACCCACCTCGGGGATGTTATCAACACGTATGAGACTTCAACGTAAGAGACTTCTGATCCACATACTTCGCTTTGTTTCCTCATTTCCGTTTTGACCTCTGAGATTTATCATAATGTATTTCGACCATCAACTTCTCTTTTGACCTCATACATTAGGGGGAATCTGTTATCAACCTATTTTACCCCCCCTAGATTAGTGACCCTTAGTCCTCATGATTGTTTGACTTTTTCCATACATGAGACTCATTTTTATCTAGTTTGACCCTTAGACGCATGGATGGACTATTCGCATGTCCAAAGCCTTCTAGAGACTCCCAAGCATTCCTTATGGGTGTGTCCAGGGAATTTTTCAACCCTTTCTATTCTAGCATCCAAGGATGAGTTCTAGATTGCCTTAGTCCCTAGGAGATCAGTTTGATTTGTCACTAATTCGAGTTGGACAATACTTATTAGTTAGAAGGTTCTATAACTTCTCCTCGTCCTGAGCGTCATCCTCTTGAGGCCTCTCTTCTTCCTATTTATACTAGACCATTGGTGAGGGTCAGAGTAGTTTTGAGAGTGCTAGTTGGGAGAGTACTAGTTTTGGAGAGCATTAGTTTTGGGAGAGCACTAGATTTTGAGAGCTGGGATCTTGAGGCTATGTTGCCAATTTGCTGCTAGAGAGTTCTTGTGAGGTCTTTGCCACTTATATGTTTCTCTTCATGCCCACTTCTTGGATATAATGGGGAAACTTTACTAGATTGCAGAGAGGAGATTTTGAGGAGAAGGTATAAGCATTGTATTCAATTTTATAAAAAAAAAAATTCATGTTCGTTCCCTTATATGAATGTGTATTCAACATATCTTATGGTCAGTTTTATTGATTTTGATCTAACGATCTTTCGAGGAAGATCACCTATTGTCTTGGCCTAGTTGTGATTGTGTGTAGAGATATTGTTTTATTGCAGACACGTTGGATCGCTTGAATGGAGTGTGGAATCTGCATCGAACTCAAAACCCTTCCCCAACCTTTGAGGAGGCCAACTATGATCTCATTTCTCTATAACGTAGAACCAGGTGTTTGCTGCATGATTGATCATTTAGGATCAAGATTTATTTATTGTCTTATTGGTCTTGTTTTATGTGTCTGGTGATCTAATTGGACACAAGATCACATAGTAATAATTCCTTGCAAATTTAGATGCAACACACGTGGTAACATACGAACGTAACATGTGGAAACTGGAGGATGGTAGTACAAACTGGACAGGGACTAATCACGTGTGGACACATGGTAGTACGACAATCTAGTTGTTATTTGACATCAACATGGTGATTGGGCGTACAAATGTCATGTGGGCCATTCACAAAGTGGTGCTTTGGTTGAGGCAAAAATTAGTATGATAAACAAATCGACTATTGTGAGGTTCGAGCAAATGACCTCCCTTCAATGAAACAGGCTCCCAACCATTGGGACATGGTAGGGTCCTATATTTTATAGGATATATTAATAAATATATGTTGATTTGTCTAAATATGTTGTAAATAATATTTCATCTTTCAAATTATTTCCAAGAAAAAGAAAAGAAAAATAGAAAAATAAAAGAAAAATATAAAGAAAAAGGGGATAAAAAAAATACATTTGTGAAAGAAAAGAATAAAATAAAAATATGAAAAAATGAATAAAAACCCCAAATAAGTGAGCTAGTCTAAATGCCACTTAAACAAATTAAAAAGGATGTATAAATTTAGAAAAATAAAAAATAAGGCTTGCTAGTCTAAGTGCAACATTAGAGATAAGTTAAAAACTTTAATTAGACCAAATCACACCATTTAAGCGTGATTAGTCATGTAATAAAGTGAGTTTTTTATTTATTTTATTAAGTGTGATTAATTAGTTTAATCACGCCTTTAATTGTGAATAATTTAATGTAATAAATATTTAAGGACACTTCTTCACCCCTGTGAGCATCACCCGATGCAATGAGTGCTAAGTGGACTATTCAAAAATCGTGAGAAATTAGTTAGTTACGACTACCTCTCATGGAAATGGTCACAGATGAATGACTTACTTAATGCAGTTGAATCCCAAAAATGATATCTAGTAATAAATAAATTTAGGACATGACGTTTTGTCATCTTGTAATAATTTCTTTATAAGTTTCGACGGTCATGATCTGGCCCGCCTAGATCAATGACATACACATCACTCCACGCCCCCCAATCCCGTCTGATGGTTATTGAACAAGGGGGATCCAAAATGACAATCTCCCATATACCGCCATTGCTACATGTCACCCCCTCATCCACTCTGCATCCCCCCTCCTAAAACCCTTTACCACCGCTACCCCCCTCCGGGCTCCCACTAATACGCTTCCACTTACCGCTTGACTATCCAATGTTGACCTTGCTCTCGTTGCTCCACTCCTCCATCACCACGTATCAAACCGTTTCCCCTATACCCAAGTGCCAAGTGCTCCCCTATCCTTTCCAATTAGAAATTAACCATTCAATAATAAAATTTTCCCTCCCCACTCCATATTACCGTTACAAGTTATCTGTTTCCCATTTATTTCCCCCCGAGTCCATAATAAGTAATTTGAAAATGGATTTAATCATAGTAAACTATAAAATCCTTATGTCTCAAACTGCTAAACCCCTGTTCACTGTAAATTCTACTCTTTCAAACACTGTAACTCTCTCACAAAACGTGATAATTGCCACGCAACCAAAGAACCTGTCGAAATCCTCATCCAACTCTTCAAATGATGATTCACTAGGTAATTATAGTCAAAACCATTCATTTTAATTATGTCTTCAAAGAAGAAATCCACACTTGAAGAAAACCCCTTTATGCCTCTAACCGTTTATTTAGAACACCAGCCTCTGGTCCACCAATTATACCAAGTCACAAAGACCAATTGTTAGTTCGATCTATACAAACTCCATAATTGGCTCAAACAAAAATATCTCGACCTTAGTGATGAATTAATATTGTGGGAAAAATTCCAGCACCAATTCATCTTTCCCAAAACCTATTATTTCCTTGAGTTTGTAACATGGTGTTAGATCCCTATATTACTAGTGTAATCACTTATTGTTGTTGTTTTTTTTTTCTAAATAAGACTAATTTCTATTACTGTAACATAAAATACATGGAGGCTCAGGCCTCTATAGTTCTAGCCTATTCCGAAGGAATAATTCTAAAAAATAACAAAAGAGGGACTGCCCTCAAAGGGGAACCAGTCCATTTGGTTGTTCTATCGCTGCCCACAAGGAGGAGACCAACGTCACACATGGAAAAAAGATAAATGTTGTAGTCCTCAGACAGAATTAAAGCCAGAAACCATATAAAAAGGCCCAAAAAACTTGGAACTAGAAACCAAAATCCAGAAATAACCTGAGTACTTAGGTGTCATTTGGAGAGGGAGGTGTCTCTTCCACAATAAGACACCTATACTCATCGTTGTCATCTGCAAGCTTTTCATGGGTGGAATCCACTCCGTTCCGGTACTTCATGGTGTCACAAGCTTTTCCAGGAGCATATTTACCACCCTTCCAATCTTCGCTGCTGCTATCAGTACCTTTACTTCTGTTGCTGGAAGCTAGACCACTCTTCTCTACTGCGGATGGAGCTCCTTGGTTGGAAGACTTCTGAAATTTTTTGGGTCAAACACAAGCCACACTGGTGGGTTCCTCTTTGAAGGAGATGGTGATGGTTGCAGTTATGTGTGGGCGGTCCAAGGTGCATGAATAATGAAATTGAGCAGAGTGTGTGGGTTGCAGAGAGGCGGTTGTCTCCAACTGAGGCAAAGAAAAATGTGTGTATTTTTTTTTCAAATTGCATAATTCTTGTTTGAAAAATGAGTTTTAAGTGATTCCAAGGGCATATTGAAGCATAGATATCAATATTGGGTTCTAAAATTCCCCCTAAAAATAATTCAACACCCATTAAGCCCTCATAAGGCTCTACTATGTCTCAGGAAGAGGAAGAAGTGCAACATGATGTATCAAAATTACAAGAGAAAGTGCAACAAATTTCGCTCTCGCAAAGATCAACAAAAAATGAAATGGAAGTTTTGAAGAAAGGCGTGGAAGCTAATATGGATGGTTTGAAGAAGTGCATGGAAGATAAGATGGATGGTTTGAATATATTTTTTTTTATAGTGAATAGTATTAGTTTCATTAATCTGTGTCCGAATTGCGACATTAAACCGGATGATTACATCATGTCATTTTCATGCCAAAATTTGAAAAAAGTGTCACTACCTACATATAGGGTTGTCTTCGTAGATGCCTTATTTATATTTTGTCTATATCTACATTGCATTCCATTCCCATGTGTGCTATAGAGCTTACAAAATGAGTTACCGAGGTATGTGCATTTGTGCTTGTGCATTTAAAATTATATTGGTACTACCTTATCCATTTCTCTTGGGAACTGGCACTTAGAAGAGGATACCGTCTTGAAGAGGATACTATCCAAATACTGTCCAGAGGGTATGATATCTGAATTTTGTCTAGAGGTACTGCTATCCCATTGTTGTCCAAAATTAATGGTGTTTATATGCCATCCAGATGCCACACACATGTTGTTCCAAAGCTGCGCATAACGAATGTTGTCCATATGCTGTCCACAGTGAGTGTTGTTCCAATTATGTCCAAAGGAATTGATGTTCCTTTTTTTTCCAAATGATGTTCCAATGCTGTCCAAAAGAAACGTTGTTTCTTGATCCATGGTTTTCCTATGAAATCTGGGGTTGAAGTCCAATTATTTGTGCTAATAAGCATGGAAGGGTTAGGGAATAGATTTTGTGTCAATGTTCCATCGATGTCACATATTCCCTTCAGCAATCTGCACCGTTTATTAGCCTTCTCATCTACTTGAGTGTTTATGGCTCTGAGCACATGTGTGTACTAGATGCCTTCAAATTCCTTTGCTTCCTCCTTAATTCTAGTTAACATTTGATTAGTTCTACAATTTTGAGTTTCCTTCCCCTTAATCAGGTTTTTGATTAGGGTATAGGATTCCCCCAGTACCCATAGATGTCTCACACCTTTTCCTTTTGTGATGGCGATTCCGAGCCAAATGTCACTTGCCTCCACTAGGTTGTTGGTTGTTCTTCCTATCCCCTAGGCATATTTGTCCTTGTTTTTCCATCAGGATCAATGAGGACCCATCCTCCCCCTACCTCCCCTGGATTTCCTTTGGAGGCTCCATCGAGCATAAGAGTCCAGTTCCCTTTCTTCTTTATCTCGTCCATTAGCTCAGTTTGGGTGCTTCCAAGACACGAGTTGGGAGGAACCACCTTTTTTATTTTTGTTTTCTTGCTCCAGGACCATGAAGACAACCACTCCCATTCTAAAATATATAATGACGAGTCAAGCTATGGGGAGTTGAACTTGAAACAGAAGAATAAGGCTGAGAGAATTGAAACTCTGGCAGTAGGATTTTTCATTTTGAAGATCAATTTGTTTCTTGCCATCCAAACCTTCCAACAGATGTACTTTGGAAGAGATTGAAGGATGAATTTTAGATTCGGTTTAGTTTGAATATTTCCTTTGTACCATTTTTTTGGTGTTGAGAATAACGTGGAGGAATCTGTTGGGCAATCGATTCTGGAGAATATCTGCCCAAAAGCCTCCTTCCAGACTTGTTTGCTGTAAATGAATTTTATGAATAAATGGTTTATGGTTTCCTCCTCTTGTTCACAAAGAGGGCATCTGGTCAGCTCGATTATACCTCTTTTCTTGATGCTGTCCCGTGTGGGAATTTTCTTGTGTTTTAGCTGCCAGTTGAAGTAATTTACTTTGGGAATAGCATTTGGCTTCCAAATATGATTCCATATCCCACTTTTGGGAGGGACCTATTATTCAAAGAGGATATGTGTGTAGCTTTATTTGACTGAGTAGCATGTGTTTTTTCAGCACCATTTGTCCATTTTATCTCTCGAAATTGGAGAGAATCCCTCGAGAAGATTTAATAGTTCATTTTTTTGCTCATTTAGCTCTCCTAGGATATTCGGCATAAGCCATCCTTTCCATTTCCTCTTGTCATCCCATACTGATATTTGTGCCAAGGTTGTGATTTTAATCGATATGAAGTGATCACAGAGGGGTTTCAACTATTCCAGATCTTCTAGAATGGTGTTATTCAATATTCTTTCCTCCCAAATTTTGACTGTGAGACCATTTCCAGGAACTCTGTTGATGTTTTGAGTAATTAAAGGAGATGAGGATAGAAGAAGACGCCAAATTGGGGAGTCTTGAGTGGCAGGAATATCCCTGTTTTCCTGTTCTTATTGCTTGAAATACTTTCCTATTATTACTTGAGCCCACCATTCTTCAGATTTTGTGACTAGCCCCCACCATAATTTGGCCCCAATTGCTGGGTTCGTTAATCTTGGGTCACGAATTCTGAGTCCTCCATGTTGCCTCGGTGCTGTAACAATATTCCAATTTACCATGTGATATTTCCTTGTTGTTTGTTTCCCTCCTTCCCATAAGAACTTCCTTATGAAGCTGCCAAGCCATTGCAGGACATACTTCGGAGCCTGGAGGACCACAAACTTATATATGGGCAGAGAAGACAACACTGATTTCATAAGAATGAGATGACCTACTAGATTTAGCCAAATCCCTCCCAAATTATTTATTTTTTGTTTCATTTTGTCAATCATGCCTTGCCAGGCCTTAGGACTGGCCCTTTTCAAGAAAATTGGGACTCCTAAGTGTTTAAATTCCTTCCAGTCTCTTTCTACCTTAAACCCAAATATTTCTTATATTTTTTTGGCCTTTCTAAGGGAGATATTACATGCGTATATTATACATTTAGCATCGCTTGTTTTCCCTCCAGATGCTTCTTGGAATTTGTGTAGATAATATTGGAATATTCTAGCTATGACCAGAGAGGCTCCAACAAGAAGAGTAGTATCATCAGCAAATTTCCCATGATTTATGCTTTTGATTCCTTCTTTAAATCTAATTCCAGGGATGTGTTGAGAGAACCTTGCTGCTTCAAGACTTTGACTAAGGGCCTATCCAACCAAAATATATAAAAAGGATGAGAGGGGGTACCCTTGTGGGAGACGTCTTGATGCTTGGAAAAACCCAACCCCCTACCATTAATCAGGGGAGAGATCCAGGGCCTGGAAATGAATTTCTCTATCCATCCAGTGAAGGTCTCTTTAAACCCCATATTATTTATTATTTTGAGGAGAAATTTGTGGAACCCTGTCAAATGCATTGGCCATATCCAGTTTAATGGAAATTCCTTGTTCCTCACGTCTCCAACTTGAGTTGATGGCTTCTTGGATTAAGATTATATTGTCATAGATTTGTCTTCCCAGGACAAAGTCGCCTTGATTAGGAGAGATGAGAAGAGGCAGGAGGACTTTCAGTCTAAGGGTTAGGATTTTGGAAATAATTTTATAAGAGAAGTTGCAGAGGGAAATTGGCCTAAATCTCGAGAAAGAGGATGGATTTCGTTCTTTTGGTATTAGGGCTAAAAAGGTTGAATTTATTCCACTGCTAATGTATGAGATCTTCAGGGAGTGCCCGATCATTTGACACAAATCTCTTTTTATTAGATGCCAATAGGTTTGATAAAACCTACCGGTGAAGCCATCAAGTCCAGGGGCCTTATCTCGAGAAAAGGAAAAGAATTCTTTTTGAATTTCTTGAGGATTTGGTAGAGCATAAAGGATTTTGTTGGCATCAGAGGTAACCAGAGAAGGAATCCAGTCCAAGAAGAAGGCTTCAATAATGGGGGCAGAGGGTTGGTCATCATGGTACAAGGTAGAGAAGTGATCTACTGTAGTAGCATTAATCTCATGAAAAGAGTCGAGAGATTGAGATCCATGCTGAATTTTGGTAATGCCATTTTCGATCTCTTGAAATTTTTCTTGCTTGTGGAAATATTTCGTGTTTCTGTCTCCAGAGCTGAGCTAGCTATTGCATGACTTGAGCCACCACATATCTTCCTCTTGTCTCAGGTTCACATGGTATGTTTAGAACATTTTTATTTCTTCTTGTAAGTCCACCTTCTACACTTCATTATTTTCTATTTGAGCCTGCTTTTTTACAAGATTGTCTTCTACTGTTTTAACATTTAGGGACAGATTTTCATTGTATGTTTTAAGACATTCTTTGATGTCTACTTTTAACCTTTTAAATTTCCTTTCCCATATGGTTATAGGGCTTCCATTTACCCACTCAGTCCAGGAAGCAGTGATCATTTCAGAGAAGCCAATTATTTCTATTCATAGTGGGGAAAATTTGAAAGGAATTGACCCATATTTACCTGGAGGAGAAACAAGGAGCGTGATCGGTCAGTGGTATGATCCACACCATGGATGGATCTATGAAGATATATAGAAGGGCCAAGATAGCATAATATCTGAAGCTACACTACAAGAAAAAGATACATTGGTGAGGGGCAAAAAATGTCACCATAAGCTCATTGGTGACGGTCAAAAGAGCCTTCGTCACCAAAAAATGAACGTCACCAAAGGTGGAATCGCCGAAAGCATAGGTGTTGTGGTGAAATTCAAGGTTTGTCACCAATAATGATTTATAATAGTGACCGTCACCATTTCATATGAGCAATGGTGATGGACAATAGACTCGGTCACCAAAAAATGAACATCACCAAAGGTGGCGTTGTCAAAAGTATGTGTTGTGGTGACATTCAAGGTTCGTCATGAATATTGTTTATAATGACAGATAGTGACCGTCACCATTTCATATTAACAAGAACGATTTATTGTGATGGACCTTTCATGGCCGTCACTATTGGTGCATATATATGGCAACGTTCATTGACCGTCACCATTTTATATTTGGTGAGGGTAAAAAAATGTCATGATAAGCTCATTGGTGACTTTAAGGTCCATCACGAATAATGATTATAATGAAAAACAGTGACCCTCACCATTCATATCAAAAACAATGATTAATGGTGATGAACCTTTCATGGTAATCACTATTGATGCATATATATGGTGGTGTTCGTTGATCGTCACCATTTCATATTTTGGTGAGGGTCGACAAATGTCACCATAAGCTCATTGGTGATGATCAAAAGAGCCTCTATCACCAAAAAATAGTCGCCTCCATTCCATATGAATATTAGGGCATGATGGAATCGAACCACCAACCTCCTGCTTGTAAAGCAGGTGCTCTTCCATTGAGCTAGCACCCTTTAAAGAATTAGACTTTTACAAATTATATCTTGAAACTTTATAGATTGTAAATTCTACAAGCTTCAATAAATTAAAGTCTCGAAAATCTTTTACTAAACAAGAAAAACATCATCGAAGTTGCAGGTCCCTACCTAATGGTTATGGAAGTTATGAAAAGTGGGTGGAGGGAAAATAGTTATGTATAAGAGAACCAATATGTTCAATTGAATACTCAATTAGAATTGAAACCCTGAAGACATTTATAGCCTACAAATAACCTATAACTCGCAAATGCACCAAATATTGCAAAGGAAATGGCATAAGTGGATAGCATATGGAAGAAGAGCATTTATGAATACCAATGTAATATGTTATAGATTGAATTAAAAAAAATCTCAATGTTGTTGTTGTTGGGTGACTTTTTATAATTGGGACCTTTGTCTTTCCTTTATCATGTAAATATTCAAATTAAAATTAGAAATTTTAGATATCTGAATGATATCTAAACTTCTATGCAAATGTAACACGGATCTTCAAGGAACCACAGGGGATATATATATATATATCCCCTTCACATAAAGCAACATGTGATTTGGAATTTTACAAGTCTGCACTCAAAACATGACAACAACCAAAAAATAAAAAAAATTGAAACTTATCATAGTAAGAGTATCTCTTTTCAGAAGTGGACACCAAAAAATAACACGGTAATTAGTTCACTTTAAGACTACAAAACATTGGAAAAAAACAATCTTTTTAATTATCTGCCAGTACAAAATGAACTTAATTCTAATGAACCAAACGAATTGATACTAAATCACAAATAGTTATGTATAAGATACTCAATATGTTTGGTTGAATACTCAATTAAAAATGAAACTTTCAAGACAATTATAGTTTATAAATAACCTATAATTATAAAACCTAAAATATGAAATTACACTAAAGATTGATTTCTTACCTTGTGAATCATGTAAATCTATTGTGACAGCATAAAATATACCTTTAAAAGGCTGATTTGCATGCCAAAAAGTAAAAAATAGTGAGTATATATGACACAGTTATGAACAATGGCAAAGATGACGATCCCATTCATAGGATTCATAAAGAAGAAGACGCCTTATACTATTTAGCTTTGAAATATCAGCAATAGGTCTTCCAACTTTCCTGTCACTAATGATGGCCTCTTGCAACAAAACCTATTTGAATTTGACAGATTACATTAAAATAATGGATTACTCTATGAAGAAATTATTTCCAACTAAGAAATTTCTATAAAAAAATCAGGAAATATTCATTAAATAGAAAGATTATTCTAGCATAATATCATGTTAGACAACCTAAAGTATATTAAACATCCTTTATATACATCTATAATATCACCTCAAATTCAACTATATCTTTATGCAACATTCCTTCAAGCTATGCAATTTGCCTCCTTGATTCAGTAACCTTAATACCAGAATAAAAGGATATAGATGTGGTGATTTTCTGTCCTATCTGACAGAGAAAATTAAAATCCTCTCTAAACAACATTTCCACTTTATCTGCAACGTGTAAATTTGCATCAAAATGCACATTAGTTTGGATTTGGGGGGTCCTATGCCATAGATATGATAGGCATATAAATTAATTATCAAACATCTACCTAGATGTATAATCTGTTTCATAAAGTACCTTTGTGGCCTCCTTTCTGAACCAATCTTGTTGATGTGGATCATGGAACTCTAATTTTGAAGGTGGAAAATGCAGAGACAAAAAATTTATGGAGGAATATCGGAAACATGCAATCATACTTCTAAACCTATCACATTGAATTTGGGAAGAATGTAGGTCCAATATGTTAGTATAGAATAGCAATTAACTGCCATACACAATTATGGGTACTCCAGAAAAATCATGAGTTACATAAATTATGTAACGTATCACAAGGTCAAAATAAAAAAATAATATGAAAACTGCTTCCAAAATATCAAGCAACCGAATTCAGCGGCATAAGAAGGGAGAACATTGTGGCAATGCTTTAGGTGTAGCTTTAAAGTTTAATTCACGGTTTAGCTTATTTCTTAAAGCACGGTTGTTGAAAGGGCTGGTAAAGGGTAAGTAGAGAGAGGAGTCAACATTGCATGGTACATTTGATGAAAGAAAAAAAAATCATTTTTCTTACAAGTGTTGAACCTCAGATTTACCCTCTCTTTGACAATTTTTCTCACATCTTTCCATCACTTTCCCATAAGATCATAGACCCCACTCAATGAAAAATGTTATGTTTTGTCTCAAGGATACATTTAAATGATTATCATATTGTATTTTCATGATTTTGCTATCTTGATAAGTTTTTGCAAATTAGCTATAGAATGCAGCCTGTTCTGCACCTGACTGTGCGTTCCGTAGCTACTCTTGTGGTTGAATAGGTTACAAGTGTCAGTTGGAGGATTGGGCCACCTGGGTGTTTCTAGAATTATTCCTACATGGATTCTATCCTACTCACTCGCTCTAGATCGACAAACAAGTGAGCCTAAACTCATGGTCAAAGGTGGAGTCAAAATATGTTATCCAAATGCAGCAGGACTCTTGATTTGAGTCAAACAGTCCTATTGCAAATTCTAAATTCAAATCAACAAGAGTCCAATAGTCCTATTTTGATTGTAATTCAACCTAGACACCTGTATCTAACTTATCTCACAATTAGTTATGTAATCTCTCTTTAAATAGTGGTTCCACAGAACCTAGAGACAATTCAGTGAAAGTTCAGTACAGTTCAGATTTGCAAGTGAATACTTTGTTTTCCAGACTATATTTTAATGAAGAAGTTCAGCTACCAAATTCTTGCTTGATTGCACTTTTGACAAGCTAGGAGTCAACCAACTTAGTAGCAAAGGGCCCCTACTGCTAAAGGAGGTTTTTACTGTGTTTTCTAGCTAGATTTCTTTAATTTTGTTTAGTAATTTCTGTTTATGCTTCATTTCCAGTTTTTAAGTTTAATGATAGATTGCAACTGTGAGGACTTGTCTTCCAAAACGTTTCAAGAAGATAGAAGTTTTGTTTTCCAATTGAGATAAAGATTGAAGTGCTGGAAATCATGGTTTTTTAGTTTACTATTATGCCTTTCCATTTCCATAGAGTAGAATTGACAACTGCTGTAACAAATCAATATTCATAAAATCATTTCCAATACACCAAATCTATATTAATGGTTACATGTCTTCATGTGTGCAGTAGTGGAATTTATTTTCTTTCATTTTCTTGCTAATAACTAGGGTCATAGTTGATTTATCCAAAGACACCTCAAGAGATTAATAGCTTCACATTTGAGTGATACTAATAAGTTAGTTATACATCTAGTTAAATCTTAATTAGTTCTTGCATGTTTTTACTCTCAAGACCCTCATTTGATTGCAGCAATAATGTTTCCAAAAACCACTCCACAAAGGAACCTATCTGAACATATTGAGAAAGGATGGCTAAATGATTAAATGTAATGCAACTTCTAGGTTATTTACAGAGTTTTATTAGTGCTTTAAAACATATGTAATTAGCTTGCTCTGTTATTTCTTCAAAGAAGGTCACCCTTTACAATTTGGATAACTGAACTAAGTTAGACACATCTTAGATGCTTTTATTTGCATTCTTTTTCTTATGTTTTATAGCCTTGGCATGATAAAGTAGATCCATGGATTAGGATTAACTAATCAATTAAATAGACACTTTGATTCACAACACTAGGTCTTAGCTTTAGGATTAATTTCATGAAAATCATATTAGCTTAAGTATACTTCCTTTTCTTCCTTCTAAGAGTCAAATTAGATTAACTTAAAATCTTTTCATAGTCCTAGGTTAATCATCTTAAGAAATTAAAGAACAAAAGCCCCAAAAACAATATAAAAACACGAATACAATGAAGTAAGAAATAGGTTGCTTAGGCACATATGGTGCAACACACTTCATTAGTTTACTAGCCCTGGTTGATAATTAATGAAAGCAATTTAGGAACACTAAATTGACTAAACATTTTGGCACCATTGCCGAGGAAGTGTAACTAGGTAACCTTATTTCTTACATCCAAAAAAAAAAAAAAAAAACTTCAATCACCTACCACACACACTATATCATGTGGTGCAATAAGAGCCACACATCCACATCATGAATTCATATTTTTGAAGGTAGAAGAAGAGGTGACAAATGAGGTTGAAGAAATGTATGGAGATGATGACAATGCGGAAGATACTTTTGGATTTCCCATTCAAGAAACTGATATCAACGTTCAAATGAAGAACATCCATCCATCTGTACTTCCTAACTTCAAAGGTATGAGATCAGAAGACCCATAAACCTTTCTTTTTGAATTTGAAATAATTTGTAGATATTATGGCTACTCATTGCACATTCAAAAATTGAATTTGTTTCCGGCAACATTGAAGGATAGAGCTCCTAGATGGTTCATGACTTTAGGAACAAACTCTATAAGGACATGGGATGATATGAAAAGAGTATTTTTGGAAAAATATAAATATTATTGCATGCACCATGAACTTAGAAATGAAGTCTTTAAGATGAACCAAAAAGAGGATAAAATCCTTGAAGATTTAGTGGAGAGATTTACTTATAATATCAAAAGGTCTAAATTGCATAATTTAGGATCAGACACATTAAAAAATCTCCTACTAAATGCTATAAAGGATGAATGGATTGATCTTCTTAATCTTGTGGAAAAAGGAGATGTCTAAAATTACTATTTCAAGAAATTTGTGAACTATGCAAGAACATATCAAGAGGAAAAGCAAAGTGTGTAAGATCCCCTCAAGATCCATTTATGGCAAGAGTAAGTAAGTCAGCATCAGGATTGGTAAGTTAAACTGAACCTAACAATTTGCTAAACATTCTTGGTAATTTAAATGAACAAACTGACATGCTAAGAATGCAAAACAAGAAAAAATTTGCTTCATTTATATTTTTCCCTAAATGTAGAAAGAAACATGCTTTGCATGTGTTGGGGTTCCCATGTTTTGGCCAGATTGGCAAGACCAAAAGATGAGACAACATCAGAACCACTTTGGGGCCCTAGGATCTAGCCCTCCTGGACCCGGAGAGGGATCTCTCCAAATAGAGCAAAGAATGATGTATCTTTGAAGCTCAAAAATAAGATGTTAGGCTAGTTATGAAGCACAGAGGGGGTTTTAAATAATTTGGTTGAAGGGTTGCTGGGTTGGTTAAGAGATCATGGACTGGGAAAGCAATGGAAAGAAAGGAACAAAACAGTAGGCTGTTCTAGCGAAGAGGATAGGCCGAGACAGTGCCATCCATTGGGCTATGGAGTCATGAAAGGGAATTACTTGCAACAACTAGCCAAGGCTTCGAAAGGGCAAGTCATCTAGTACTAGAGGATCTTTAGATTAGAGAGTGGGGTGGAACATTAAGGAAGGAAAGTGAAAGAAGGAGAACAACCAGATTTCTGTCTATAGATCAGGTCAGAGGTCATTTAACTCCAGACCTGCTTGGACATACTCAAGGGCAGCTCTCAAAGAGACAAAGGGGCAGCTTATAGATCAGACCAGAGGTCATTTAACTCCAGGTCTGCTTTAGCAACTCCAAGGGAAAGACAAAGATAAGATTACAAAGAAACATCTAAGAGGCAAACCCCCAAGTTCATACATCAGCCAGCAGGCAATAACATCCGTTGCGCTGGTTAAACCCATGAATTAACTCTTAGATAGCACATGGAGCAGAAAACATAAAGGTAGGGAGAGCAGACAGCATAGGGCACCTAACAAGGGTGAATCCTATACCATTATTCTGATGCCTACCAGAAGAACATGAAACAATATGGAAATGTAATAAACAGAGTAAGAAAACATCACCTATAGTAATAGACCAGGATCCTGTGAAATGTGCTTTGATTAATTGATGCAAAACCAGTCATGTACAATAAGCTCAATGGCTGTTACAGTCCATACTTCTCCTCCCAGCCTATTACATACAAACTACTCTGCTATTCCCTCCCACGACTGTTCTAACAGTCAAACTGAATCCCTCTAACAACAGATGCCTAGCAAGGCAACAACAACCTTTACATTATGTTCTCGGGATCTTTATAGGAGAAGAGGAAGAAGCAGAAGTAGGAAATATAATAAATGAATCTCATTAAGACAAAATCGGCGGAAGCGTCCACGCCCATGCTGCTTAATGGCTTTCTGCAGCGCTGTAGGTACTCTGTAATCTGGTTCAGAGATCTCTGTCAGGCCGAAATTGACCTCGGATATTTCTTTGGGGTCCTTCGACTGTCTGGAGCTCGGTGCTAGCCTTCTGAATAAATGAACTGGGTGAAAGATCTGCGAGGCTCTCCATACCTCATAACTGCTGCCTGACTGTCCTAAATGAATTTCGGACAGCGTAATTAATCTTTTCAGGGCTCGAGGAGATATGGAGGCGCTGTAGGAAGGTGTACCTCAGGAGGAAAAGGTCATGCTGTTAGGTGGCACAGTTATGGCGTTGCTGGTGCGCTCCTTAGTCTTCAAACAGTGCCTTAATTCTTTGATCACGGGATTAGCGCTTGAAATATTCAATTACAGGCCCAAATCCCTTCTAATCCTTTGCTGGCCGGCTGAAATAGCCTCTCTGTGTTGCCTGCATAATAACATAAACCTGGGCAATGGTGGAGAAATACTGTGGAGGCGGGGGAGCGGTGGTAGAATAGTGGAGAATCAATGAAAAGTATGCAAAGTGGCGGAGAAATGATTAACACTGTGAAAACCCAAAGATTGTTGTTTGGGCGAATTACACAGGGAGACACGAAAAACAACAACGAAGGCGTGAATGTGGGACCCGGCAGAGGCGGAGGGCGATTGAATTCGAGCCGTCAGATCTGGGAGGAACGGATGGCTATGATCAAATCGCACGATCGCAATCGGAGGTTGGAGCGGGGAGCGATCGCAACGCACAACACAGAAGTTCCGATTGCGATTGAGAGGGGGGACGCGATTGAGCGACAACCGTCGATCTCGGATCTGAATCAATGGTGGGGATGCAATCGGAGGGAAAATGGAAGAACCTGCGATCAGCGATCGGGAGAGGACTTGCGATTTTGCGATAGCCGTTAGATCTGAAGGCCAGATCAACGGCTCAGATGTAATCGGAGGGCCGGTGCGATCGGGGGATCGGGAGTTGCGATGGCCGTCGGATCTGCGGGAGGATGGACGGCTGCGATTTAATCGGGGCGGAGACAGGAAGACTTGCGATTGCGGTCGGGCGGAGGGTGCGATTAATGCTGGACCGTCGGATCGCGGGGCAGATCAACAGTCAGGACGAGATCGGAGGATCGCAATCGGAGCTCCGAGAAAAAGGCTTGCGATTGATCGGAGGCTGTTGCGATTAAGCGCTGACCGTTGGATCTGGGATCAGATCAATGGCTCACAGTCCATCAGAGGGAGAAACAGGAAACGAGAAGGGAATGAAGCGATTAGCGCTGGGCCGTCGGATCGCGGGGCAGATCAACGGCGGGGAACGCGATCGGAGGATCGCAATCGGAGGTCGGAGCAGGAGGCTTGCGATCAATCGGAGGTCACACATAGAACGTTGCGATTGCGATTGAGCGGGGGGCTGCGATTAGTGCCCAGCCGTTAGATCTTGTGACAGATCGACGGTTCACAACACGTTGCGAGACTTTGTGTGATAAAACGATCGCATCGGGGATTTTTGCGTTTACAAAGGAATTTGCCTACTGCCGATAGCTCCGATTGCGATTAGCACTTGGGACTTAAGCGCTTGGTCCCAGCGCACGGGCATGTGTGGGAAGTGGTTTGAAAGGGGCTGGCGGAAAGGGGCTAGGCCTTATAATAAGGTCGGAAATTGGGTTTTAGCCCCTTTTAATGGATTCTTAAGGTGAAGGAGGGGAACGATAGAGGGGAAAAGGGGGAAAAAGCTAAACAAAGGGTAGGGGAAGTGATTAAAGGGGATTTTTGGGGGGATTTGAGGGGTAAATGGGGAAAGAAGGGGGAATAAAGGGGAGAGAAAATAAAGGCTTTGGGGGATGAAATAAGAGGGAAAAGGGGGCCTTTGGGCATTTCTTCACATAACGGAGAGGCTTTATAAGGGAAATCAGCAGAGGGGATTTCATCAAAGGATAAAAGACACATAGAGGCTTCAAGGAGACTGTGTTTTCAGAGGAAATGCATTCCTTGAAGGCTCAATCAAAAATTTAGCCCCCTATTTGCTTGTCAAAAATTTCATAGGGGGGCTAACAGCATGAATGTCCACTTGATAACATTAAAATGTGTAAAATTTTTGCAGGATCACATACTACTGAAGATTTCCCATCATTATCAGGCTTGAAGGCAGTTTACCAGAATGATAATAGAGCAAATCAAGCAGAAGAGCAACTTTGTTATGTAGCTCCAAGATGACTATGGTAGCCTCATCAACCCAATATGATGCAATATCCTCATGCACAGTTTCAAGGTTATGCATAACAATCTCAAGGTAATTGGAAAACACCCTTGCCTTGGCAACCTTGGGCATCTCAATCCCAACCTCAAAACCAACCTGGGAAACCTTGGCCATCTCAATCCCATCCTCAAAACCAATCTTGGCAACAAAGTTGGCAAAGGCCCTACAAAGGAAATTCACCATATCCTCAATATTTCCCTCTCTATCCTTAATACCATGATCAATGTTATCCATACCATTCACTTCCATCAAAACATCAATATAACCCTCATTTAACCTCAGTTCAACCTTTCCCATTACCATCCACACAAGCACCCCAAAGATCCATTCCCACTCCACTACATGTACAACCATTTCATATCCCCAACAATAAAACACCTCAATCAACTTACAATTTTGAGGTATTGAAAAATGATTCACCAACTATCATTGAAGAACAATGACTAGAAGAAGAAGACTCAGATAAGGTCCAAGAATCATGGATTTCTATTGATAAAGAGAAGTTATTGGAACCAGATATTGAAAAGTTTCATGCTTGCCTATCACTAGATTCTATAAATGAAGGTCACATCTCTGAAGACTTGCATGACATGATAGTAGGAAGACAAGGAATACAAGATTACATTGAACCTTGGTTTAGGAGAGTCATCAAATCCCAATGCTCAATTCTTCAGTATATTCTGACATCATCTAAATCAAGACAGTTGGTCTGTCATACATGGGTACATATCAAAGAGTATATTTCAAACCTGCATATGAGTTTATCTATCATCTTGCTACAGAAATGGTTCCATTGGAAGTATTCATATACTTGAACAAGATTTTATTTCTCAAGTAGAGTAGGACATATATAAAAAAAGAAAAAAAGAAAAAGAAGAAGAAGAAGAAGTAAAGAGAAAAATAAGTCCTACTGTGAAAACTAGCTTGCTGGCGCAATTGGACATGAGCTTTGCTTGAAAACCAGGCAACTAGCGAGCAAAGTTCACAATAAGTTCTACAATTTCATGATGGTTTCAATCTTTTAGTATGGTTCTTCAAATCATTTTTGGTTCTATGCTTGAGTTGGATGATGTGGGATTCCTTAAGGCCCACCTTCCAACAGATCTTGTCCCATCGACCTCAACATCTTATCTGGGATCAAGATCAGAGATTATTTGGAGTGCCTTGGAACTTGCATACATCAATGGCAAGCCTCCTCATTGATAACAATGGGAATACAACAATGTCTCTTGATTTTCAGATCTTGCAGGTGACTCGACTTCAACACATTCATTCATCACTACCAAGATGCACTCAGGTACCTTGACACTCATTTACATTATCGGTGAGTTGTCTCGCATTGTTTAATGATTTTTATCATTGATCGGTAATCCAATGATTTCTTCCCGTGCTCGACTTCGACACATTCATTCGCATGGTAAGAACTGTACCATGAATTTTGGCTTCGATGAAGACTAATGGTTTTATGGAATCAACAACAACTTGCAGTAGTACATTTTATTGGTTTCTTGTAGCAGTATGTTCATCTTTTTTTCATTCAACAGCAGCATGATAGCACCATTACAACATTTTTTTCATTCATTTCATTTTCAAGCAAAACAATAAATTTGGGCCAATTTCAGTCAATATGCATGGTTTCTACTTCAGTAGGCAGTACACAATTCAAATCAGTAGTTCAAACTTGGAGGAAAAAAAAAATTCTGCAAAAAAAAATTTGACAGCTGCGGAAAGTGGCAGTTTTTGCAGCTATTGCTATAGCAGCCTATTTTTTTTTTCAAACTTTTTCCAGAGGCAGTTTTGGTGCAAATATTGCAAGAGATTGGAGTAGAAATAAAAAATTATGAGCTTTTGGGTTTTCTCAAAATATGATAAATTGAGTAAGACACGAACAAAATTAAAAAATAAGCAATTTTGAAGGACATTTCAGATGGGTTTCTAAGGCAGATTTTCATTTTTCAGCATTATGGACAGATTATGACAGATTTTGGTATTTTTGCACAACAACGCCTTTTCTTCATAAAAATGAAATTCTAAAAGCATGTGGTAGTAAAAAAGGTAAAAATACACAATTTCCCTTTTAAATCACTCAGTTTGGCCTTAAAATGAGTTTGTGGCATATTTTTTTGTTGCAACATTGGGCAGCATGAAGGGTGAAACAGGGCAGAAATTTATTTGATCATAAATTTCAAACTGTGCATCCGTTGGTCCTGAAATTTTTATGGTGACTGCATTGAGGAAGGGTAAATAAACACAGAAAATTTCAGTGTGTATTCTTCAAGAAATTGGCCACTTTCACCTACATCCATTTCTCATTTTTCGTGAGATCCGTGCAACTAATGGCTGAGATTTTTTGTCGGAAGATGCATAATATTAATGGTAACAACCTCAGAAAATTTCAGGAAAGTCTGATGTACCATTTGAGAGAAATTGAAAAATTCATTTCATTTTACAATTTCACTCCATTTCACTCCACTTTCACCCCATCTCACTCCACTTTCATTCCATTTCAAAAGTCATATTCCACTTTCATTTCGTTTCATTTCACATCCATATTCCATATCCATACTTCATTTCTTTTTACAGATTGCATGTTGTAGCCACATCTTATTCAGTAGTTTTGACACAATTGTATAGCCTACAAACATATGATGATTAGAGGAAATTGAAGGATTCTGTTTTGAAGACCAACATGCGAAAAGAGTACCTAAGGATCAACATCAAGCAAACAACAAAGTTAAGTTCTGAGGTAAAGTGTAAAAATTTATTTTTAATAGCAAGGTTAAAAACATGAAACATGTATAATATGAACATTCATATGTTCCTTGACAACTCATCATTTGATTTGATTGCAATCTCTATCATACCACATATCAGACATATCCTCCGCATCCCCAATACCATCTCATGTTAGCATTTCTCCTCCACAGAGTCCTCAAAATTCTCCAATTCATAATATTGAAGAAGGCCCCAGCAAAAGATCTCCTGGCATAGATCCAGTTCAGCAGCAAATATATGATTATGTAGAATCATTGGAGAGAAGAAGTGCCTCAATGAACTCAGAGCAACCTGTCAATCCACAAGAACCTCTAATTGATGCTCTTAAGCAGGATATTTATGAATTAGAGATATTGAACAGGCACATCAAGCAGGAGAATGAGATTTTGAAGGAACAAAAAAACAAAAAATTGGACAAGGATATATAATACCACTCTGCAGCTAGGACTATGGCATAAGAAAAATAGGAAATTGAAGAAGAAGAACAAGTCATTTAACTGAGAAATCATTAACCTTAAGTTCAAACTTCTTAAGAAAAGGCCCAAAATGACAGTCACTTCAAAGAAGAACAAAAGAAGAAAGTTAGATGTGCTAGTAGAGGTATCAGAGCAAATGCAGTAGGGGAGAAAAAATCACATTTTTGGCAAATTGCATGAGGACATGCAATGATTTTTCAGTGGGAGTATGTTGAACCTCAAATTTACCCTCTCTTTGACAATTTTCCTCACATCTTTCCATCACTTTCCCATAAGATCATAGATCCCAATCAATGAAAAATGTTATTTTTTGTCTCAAGGATACATTTAAATGATTGTCATATTGTATTTTCATGATTTTTCTATTTTGATAAGTTTTTGCAAATTATCTACAGAATGCAGCCTGTTCTACAGCTGACTGTGCATTCCGTAGCTACTCTTGTGGTTGAATAGGTTCTAGGTGTCAGTTGGAGGATTGGGCCACATGGGTGTTTATAGAATGATGCCTACATGGATTTTATCCTACTCGCTTGGTCCAGATCGACAGAAAAGCGAGCCTAAACTCATGGTCAAAGGTGGAGTCAAACTATGTTATCCAAATGCAGTAGGACTCTTGATTTGAGTCAAACAATCCTATTGCAAATTCGAAATTCCAATCAGCAAGAGTCCAATAGTCTTATTTTGATTGTAATTCAACCTAGAAACCTGTAGCTAACTTATCTCACAATTAGTTATGTAATCTCTCTTTGTGGTTCCACAGAACCTAGAGACATTTCAGTGAAAGTTTAGTACAATTCAGATTTGCAAGTGAATACTCTATTTTCTAGACTTTGTTTTAATGAAGAAGTTCAGCTACCAAATGCTTGCTTGATTGCACTTTTGACAAGCTAGGAGTCAACCAACTTAGTAGCAGAGGGCCCCTGCTGTTAAAGGAGGATTTTACTGTGTTTTCTAGCTAGATTTCTTTAATTCTGTTTAGTAATTTCTGTTTATGCTTCATTTCCAGTTTTTAAGTTTAATGATAGATTGCAACTGTGAGGACTTGTCTTCCAAAACATTTCAAGAAGATAGAAGTTTTGTTTTCCAATTGAGATAAAGATTGAAGTGCTCGAAATCATGGTTGTTTAGTTTACTATTCTGCCTTTCCATTTCCATAGAGTAGAATTGACAACTGCTGTAACAAATCAATATTCATAAAATTATTTCCAATACACCAAATCTATATTAATGGTTACATGTCTTCATGTGTGCAGTAGTTGAATTTATTTTCTGTCATTTGCTTGCTAATAACTAGGGCCAAAGTTGATTTATCCAAAGACACCTCAAGAGGTTAATAGCTTCACATTTGAGTGATACTGATAAGTCAGTTATACATCTAATTAAATCTTAATTAGTTCTTGCATGTTTTTACTCTCAAGACCCTCATTTGATTGTAGCAATAATGTTTCCAAAAACCACTCCACAAAGGAACCTATCTGAACATATTGAGAAAGTATGGCTAAATGATTAAATGTAGTGCAACTTCTAGGTTATTTACAAAGTTTTCTTAGTGCTTTAAAACATATGTAATTAGCTTGCTCAGTTATTTCTTCAAAGAAGGTCACCCTTTACAAGTTGGATAATTGAACTAAGTTAGACACATATTAGATGCTTTTATTTGCATTCTTTTTCTTATGTTTTATAGCCTTGGCATGATAAAGTAGATCCATGGATTAGGATTAACTAATCAATTAAATAGACACTTTGATTCACAACACTAGTTCTTAGCTTTAGGATTAATTTCATGAAAATCAGATTTAAAGCTTAAGTATACTTCCTTTTCTTCCTTCTAAGAGTCAAATTAGATTAACTTAAAATCTTAAGAACTTAAAGAACAAAACCCCAAAAAACAATATAAAAACACAAATACAACGAAGAAAGAAATAGGTTTCTTAGGCACATATGGTGCAACACACTTCATCAGTTTACTAACCTTGGTTGATAATCAATGAAAGCAATTTAGGAACACTAAATTGACTAAACAACAAGCTCACAGTGGAAGCTTTGAAGCCATAATTTGAAGAAGTTGTTGTTATCTTAGATTGAGAAGGCAACATATAATTGGAAAGAGATGGCGTTGCTGGTACATTTGGAGAGGGTACTGCAGATCCATAAGGAAGATACCATGACAACCTTGATGTAGAATGAGATCTAAACACTTTTCCCAAGAAAAATGGTCTCAAATCACATGTGGTGTGTTTCAGTGGTTCTCCCATTTATAACACCTACAACTATTATGATAAAGAATTTCAATGAAAAATAAAGTAGGCTAAAAATGAGGGTCGAGTGTTATGGTGAATGGCCCTTAACTGGACATATTTTGGTATGAATTCACTTTGATCATTGAAAAATGAGTCACTACCTTGTGTCCATGTCCACATTCAAACACCACTCTAGCTTGAGGTTACTCTTGAAAAGTTAGATAGTGAACTCAACAGTGAACAAGTGAATGTTAGAAAAAAGGGAGAATGGTCAGATAGAAACAATATAGTTGAATTTTCTGGCAGGAATGAAGAAAAATCTTGTGGTTAAATCATATCAACGTCTATGAGCGTGTATTAGACAAGAAATTCATTTTGAATTTCAATAAGAGCAGGGAGCTAAAAATGACAATCAATAATTTCAATAATTTATCTAGCTCATGATTTTTATGGAGTACCCAAAATTAGTTTTCATACACAATTATGGGTACTCTATACAAATAATGAGTTACATAAATTATGTAAGATATCATAAGGTCAAAATAAAAAAGTAATATGAAAATTCTTCCAAAATATAAAGGAGCCAAATTCAGTAGAATAAGAAGAGAGAACATTGTGGCAATGCTTTAGTTGTAGCTTTAAAGTTTACTTAATGGTTTCACATATTTCTTAAAGCATGGTGGTTGAAAGGGTTGGAAAAGGGTAAGTGGAGAGAAGAGTCAACAATGCTTGGTACATTTGATGAAAGAAAAAAATATCAATCTTTTTTACAAGCTCACAGAGGAAGCTTTGAGGTCATAATTTGAAGAAGTTGTTGCTACCTTATATGGAGAAGACAACATATAATTCAAAAGAGACATCACTGCTGGTACATTTGGAGAGGGTATTGCATATCCAGAGGGAAGATACCATGACAACCATTATGTAGAATGAGATCTAGACGCTTTTCTCAAGAAAAATAGTCTCAAATCATTTGTGGTGTGTTTCATTGGTTCTCCCATTTATAATACCTACAACTATTGTGATAAAGAAGTTCATGGAAAAATAGATCAGGCTAAACATGATGGTTGATAATTATGGTGAATGGCCCTTTCCTAGACATCTTTTGGTAGAAATTTAGTTTGATCATTGAAAAATGAGTCACTGCCTTATGTCCAGGTCCACATTCAGAAACCACTCCAGCTTGAGGTTACTCTTGTAAAGTTAAATAGTGAACTCAACAATGAACAAGTGAATGTTAGAAAAAAAGGGAGAATGGTCAGATAGAAACAATATAGTTGAATTTCCTAGCAGGACTGAAGTAAACTCTTGTGGTTAAATCATCTCAACATCTATGAGGGAGTAGTAGACAAGAAATCCATTTTGAATTTCAATAAGAGTGAGGAGCTAAAAATGACACTTAATAATTTCACTAATTGATGTAACTCGTGATTTTTCTGGAGTACCCATAATTAGTTTTCATACACAATTATGGGTACTCCAGAAAAATCATGAGTTACATAAATCATGTAAGATATCACAAGGTCAAAATAAAAAAACAATATGAAAAATTCTTCCAAAATATAACGTAGCCGAATTCAGTGGCATAAGAAGAGAGAACATTGTGGCAATGTTTTAGGTGTATCTTTAAATTTTACTTCATGGTTTAGCATATTCCTTGAAGCATGGTGGTTGAAAGGGCTGGCAAAGGGTAATTTGAGAGAGGAGTCAACACTACATGGTACATTTGATGAAAGAAAAAAAAACATTTTTTTAAAAGCTCAGATAGGAAGCTTTGAGGCGATAATTTGAAGAAGTTGTTGTTATCCTAGATGGAGAAGGCAACATATAATTGGAAAGAGACAACATTGTTGGTACATTTGGAGAGGGTACTGCAGATCTAGAGGGAAGATACCACGACAACCCTTATGTAGAATGAAATCTAGACACTTTTCTCAAGCAAAAAAATCTCAAACCATATGTGGTGTGTTTCAGTGGTTCTCCCATTTATAACACCTACAACTATTACGATAAATAAGTTCATGGAAAAACAAAGCAGGCTAAAAATGAGGGTCGAGAATTTTGGTGAATGGCCCTGTCCTAGACATCTTTTGGTAAAAATTAAGTTTGATCATTGAAAAATGAGTCACTGCCTTATGTCCAGGTCCACATTCAGACACCACTCAAGCTTGAGGTTACTCTTGTTATAAAGATAAATAGAAGTGGGCAAGTGAATGTTAGAGAAAAGGGAGAATGGTTAGATAGAAGAAATATAGTTGAATTTTTTGGCAGGACTGAATCAAACTCTTGTGGTTAAATCGTCTCAACATCTCTGAGGGGTAGTAGACAAGAAATCCATTTTTAATTTCAATAAGGGTGGGGAGCTAAACAATGAAATCATTAGTGAGGGACTGGTAGATGATGGTGAGGCCAATGATATTCATTCTAGCACTATGTTTTCATGCAGCGATAAAATTTATAAGTATGAGTTTCTTCCTATGAAAAAGGCTCAACATTATCCTACAACACTTAAATTAAATTTGAGGCAACAGAACCAATACTGTATGCTAACAGATAGTTACAAGGGAAGCATTTCAATTTTGGATACATATTTATGGGTTGGAAGTATTTATGATGGCCATTTGAAAAAACGTGCACTAGGAAGTTATCTCAGTTTTGAAGTAAGATGGAATTTGTGTTGGGTTGCACACCCATCAATGTGGGGTGTGACAAAGATCTTTGGACCCTGTTCATGCACAAGGAATTGAGGATGTACTTGAATTGAGGATTCCAACACTATGTTTTCATTCTGAGACAAATGTTACGAGGATGAGTTTCTTCCTATCACAAAGGCTCAACCTTATCCTACAACACTTGAGTTAATTGGAGGCAGCAAAACCAATACTCTATGCTCCCAGATAGTTGCAAGGGAAGAATTTTAGTTTTGGAGAGATATTCATGGGTTGAAAGTCTTTATGATGGCCATTTGCAAAAATGTGCACTCATAAGTTATCTTAGTTTTGAAGTATGATGTAATTTGTGCTGAGTTGCACACCCATCAGTGTGGGGTGTGACAAAGATCTTTGGACCCTATTCCTGCACAAGGAATTGAGGATGCCCTTGAATTGAGGATTCCAGAGATATGTGCACTCAGAAGTTATCTCAGTTTTTAATTATGATGGAATTTGTGCTGGGGCTCACACCCATCAATGTGGGGTGTGACAAAGATCTATGGACCCTGTTCATGCACAGGGAATTGAGGATGTCCTTGAATTGAGGATTCCAGCAAAAATGTGCAAACTCTCCAGTAAACAATAAACACAGGAATTTGAAAACCAAAAAAAATGTGCACTCAAAAATTATCTCAGTTTTGAAGTATGATGGAATTTTTGTTGGGTTGCACACCCATCAATGTGGGGTGTGAAAAATATATTTGGACCCTGTTCGTGCATAGGGAATTGAGGATGTCCTTGAATTGAGGATTCCAACACTATGTTTTCATGCAGAGAAAAAAGTTATGAGGATGAGTTTCTTCCTATGAAAAAGGCTCGACCTTATCCTACAACACTTGAATTAAATTTGAGGCAGCAGAACCAGTACTATATGCTCCTAGATAGCTGCACGGGAATCATTTCAATTTTGGAGAGATATTCATGGGATGGAAGTCTTTATGATGACCATTTGCAAAAATGTGCACTCAGAAGTTATCTCAGTTTTGAAGTATGATGGAATTTTTGTTGGGTTGCACACCCATCAATGTGGGGTGTGACAAAGATCTTTGGACCCTATTCGTGCACATAGAATTGAGGATGTCCTTGAATTGAGGATTCCAGCACTATGTTTTCATGCAGAGACAAAAGTTATGAGGATGAGTTTCTTCTTATGACAAAGGATCGACCTTATCCTACAACACTTGAATTAAATTTGAAGCAGTAGGACCAATATTGTATGCTCCCAGATAGTTGCAAGGGAAGCATTTCATTTATGGAGAGATATTCATGGGCTGGAAGTCTTTATGATGGCCATTTGCAAAAATGTGCACTCAAAAGTTATCTCAGTTTTGAAGTATGATGGAATTTGTGTTGGGTTGCACACCCATCAATGTGGGGTGTGAGAAAGATCTTTGGACCCTGTTCATGCGCAGGGAATTGATGGTGTCCACGAATAAATACATTGGCGTAGAATATGAGTATTGGACCTGCAACATACCGACTGTGAGGATGAAGGCATGGAGGATAATCTCACTATGCAGCAGCAGTTCTGGATTATGTATATAATAAATGCACTGAGGATAGTGCATAAATAAGGGGGGAGGATGTAACATCCTTTATTCAACCCCTATGTGGTATTCACCATGTACACGTGAGATTATTAGGTTGGTGAGTCGGGCGTTGCTTCTAGGGAAATATGCCCATGTGTATGTGTATTTAAGTGTTGGGGCCAATGTGTGTATGTGCTTTTTATGCTATGAGACTAGAAATCCTGATATGGTAAATAAGTTTAATTTATGCATATTAATAAATACATAATGGCTATAAGCGGACCTAGACAAAAGAGTATGTGGGGTTGATGACTCCATGACTAGTAAATGTGTCTTGATGACAAAGTAATTTTATAATATTATATTATAATATTAAATAAAGGAGAGATATGTTTATAAAAGGGGGGAGTTGGTTACCTAGTCAGGCAGGCAAGTGGAATATTTCATGATTCATGGTTATGGCAACCAGTTGGTGAACCCTGTACTTTGGTTCTAGACTAGCTGGGGATTATTATTGGTGAGTCTCGTGCTCGTACTCTAGAATCGACTAAAATTCTAGCAACCGGTTGGTGAACCCTGGAAGGTGGGCATTGTAGAGGGATTGGCCATCTCAAAAAAGGGTGTGCCACTTGAGTTTTGGAATAACTGGCGAATTGAATTGGTTATGGCCTAGAGGGTGTCTGGAGCCTTGGAGCATCACAGTTGTTGGGTTCGAACCTTGGTTGTTATGGTAGCATGCAACCTCAATGTAATGAATGACCACAACTGAAAAATCTACTTGCTACAACATCATTAGAAAAACAAAACTCTAGGAATTTTCCAAAGGATAAACCCCATGCAACATCAGACAGGCAAGGTGGGGTTTATCAGGTTGCTTCTAGAATTCCATCTTTCCATGCACATTTTAAGCACCTATGCCACATCCATATTTTTCCTTCACGTTCATCAGGTAATGCCAACAATAAAGGTAACTATCTTACCAATATCATGAAGTTGCCCTGACGGTGTCTGCAGCAAAGAACATGTGCTTCTGAGGGTTCATTACATAAACGTCAACGAGAATTCTGCATGTTTTGGGTACTTTGTTACATCAAAATTTGCAAATTATTACTGTTTAAATGAAAAGTATATAAGATAGAAAGAGAAAACTGCGTAAGAAGAAATAGACATGAAGAAAAAAACTTCTTGAAAACTATAGAAGAAGAAAAAAACATGAAGAAAAAATCTACCCGGTCAAACAAATCATCCTGGAGGTACCTTCCTAGTGGCTTGTCAAAACAGCCATAATACTTTATTCGAAAGAGTTGTGAACGCCCACAGACTGTCCCCTTCAACACATAGTGACTCAATAACAAAACCAATATAATTTGATGATGTTAAATTTGGAAACTAGGGCCAAACTCCACTTTGGATTGCTCATATGATGGATATGATGTTTTTGTTCAATTCCTCTTTCCAAGAGGTGCAAGATTGATCTAAAGATCATATTTTTTGAATGAGCAGAAGTTTGATTTTGAATTTATTCTCTCACACATGTGCAAATTGTCAAGGTCAGCTAGAATTGTTATGTAGGCTCATAAGCCCCAAAAGATGTGTATCCACCCATCACTGATGGATGTAAAAAGGACAGACTCAATCCTCATTTGGACATCATCTCATCACACATCTCTCTCATCTCTCACTAGTTCGTACAACCTCATAGAAAGCTCTCTCTCTCATCCACACATGTGAAAGGAAGGTCATATTCTTGTTGTAATTTTCGAACTGTTTTTAGGGCTTCTACATCAACATTGACCAATGTTGACCAAGGGTCAACCTTCACTTTTTGACTTCGATTTTTGGGCTAAGCTCTGATCCTGCTAGGCCGCAGATGGTGGAACGAAATCCGATATTTCTGGGCAGGTTGACTGCAGGTTTGAACACAGGTTTGATCGCAGTTTGACTATAGCATTGACCAAGTTTAACCGAGTTATTTGCAGACTATTTTGCGCTAACTTTGGTTGATTTTGGAGGCCGATTTTGACTGGATTTTACCGAGCTTCATTGGAGAAGAAATATTGTTGGTTTGACCAATGTTGAATTTGCTGGGTAGGGCATCTTGTTGACTGTTCGAAATTGTACTTTCTCCCTCTGTTTAATTTGAAGAACAATAAGAATATTTGATCAAAGGGTTTTCCCCACATTGGAGTTTTTCCATGGAATCCGCCAAAATATTGTGTTCTCTTATCTTGGCTTGTATTTTGGTTATTTGTTTATGTTCTATCAGCACTAACTGTCAATGTTAAAGTGATTTCTAAACAAGAAATTGAATTTGGCTTGTTGGGTGAAACTATCGTCGTCAAATAATTTCCTTAACATAAATTATCAATCTGAGGGTTTCGTAGACTTACGAAGCACATGCACTAGAAATGCAGGATTGAAGTTAAAATAGCCTATTCTAATGCTTTCATCTCTGATTCAAGATGAAGTAAACGACGGAAGAGGCTCCTAACTTGGGAGAACCTATTCGTCCTTCCCCTGATTACTGTCCTGAAGAAAAGTGACTAAAGAGCAGGAGTATGTGATGTGTAGAAAGCGAGAGAAGAGGCTCCTACTAGGAGGTCCTGATTGTCCTTTCTCAACAATTCTACTCCAACAACATTACCACCGCATCATATCATAAACTGGAAATGTGAAATCGTATAAGATAAAAACAACATGTGAAGAAGAACCATTTGTCAACATATATTAATGATGGAGAAAAACAATGAAAGATTACAAAACCAAAACTTATTCTAGACTCTAATTCTCCTTATCAATTTTCCTCTATTTCTATACATTTATTTCTTCCCATTTCCTACATATTCAAATGAAGAGAGAGCACTCTCTTTTGTACATGAGTTCTTTGAAAACAAGATAAGAAACTCATAATTACAAATCCTTTTTTCTCTCAACCAATATCCATATAATTAAAAAGTATGATCCCTTCAAATCCTCACTCATCTCTCACAAATATTGGATGAGATATGTTATCCAAATATCCATGATCTTCTCCTTGGAATCTCCATGATCTTCTCCTTGGAATAAGCTTCAACATTTATCCTTTGAATTCTTGAAATGGTGGAGGAAATATTTGAGAATCTTTTGGAATAATCCTTCCAAATAATCATTACATATTACAAAACTCATTCACATTTGAGATATTAATGAAATATGTTAATTTCCAATAATTAATCATAAATTATCTTATAATATCATAAACAAATAAGTTGGAAAATAATGAGGTGAACCCATGGAAATGGTACGATGAATGGTTAAATGAGGTGATCGAATGTGAGGAATGGCGAGGATAAACATGATGAGAATGCGACAATTACAAGACCCAACATACCCCCCAACTAAACTTGTTGCATATCCTCATGCAACCTTTGCATGGATTGATTTTTTTGGGCTTTGCATGATTATGGTTTTTAACAATGTATCATTCCAGGATGTGAAATACATGTACTACAACTGATATTTTCTATGGTTGGTTCTTGTGTTAACAACCATGAATATAACAAATCTTGGTTCGTGTGTTAACAACATTCATTTCTTTTCTTTCTTCTCTTTTTAAAACACATGTAATGAAAATGATAAGTCATGTACTGGAAATGATAAGTCATTAATATGCATAAGGAAACCTTTTCTCATTTTTTGAATCATGCCAAAATAGATATCAATGTATTTAAATCAATTGCAACGAAGTGTAGTTTGGAAGAGTCATGGTGGTCGACATTATATGAGGTGATGAATAGAATGAAATCATTATGAATATTCCCCCCCCCCCCAAACTAAAGATGTGTTATTTTTACGAAAAGGTGAAATATGATGTAAAATGGTGAGGGAATTTTCCAAGTTCATTTATTTTCAACATGTAAGAAATTGTTTGATTAAAAATTAGAAAATAACATACCTTCACTTACCCAAATAGTTGATGAACTATGCAATATAAATGTAGTTGTTGTTGCTTCTGGATCTGGAAAATATCATGCTGATGGATCGGGAAAATGTCATGGCATTGGATCATGAGAATATCATGCTGCTGGATGAAGTGAAGGAATTTGAAGTGCTGCTTGGTTGTATGAATCAGAAGATGATGTCTGAAAGTGGAACTTTCGTTCTCTCATATGGATGAAGGAATTTTGTTGCAACTACTGATGGAGTCATGAAAAATATATAGTCTTCACCCGCTACATAACCTAATGGTACAATTCTAGTCATGCGAATGAATGTGTCGGTGTCGAGCATGAAAAGAAGTCATTGGATTACCGACCATTAATGGATGTCGTTAACCAACGCGAGGAAAACTCACCATTGACGTCAATGAGTGCCAAGGTACCCAAGTACATCTTGCGAAATGCGAATAAATGATCTGATGTTGAGCCACTTGCAAGATCCAACAATCAAGGGACATTGATGTATTCCCATGACTATCGGCGAGAGAACTTATCATTAGGCCATACAAGCCTCAAGGTACTAATGATGACTCTAGTCACTATCCCAGATAAGGTGTTGAGGTCGATGGGTCGAGACTTGTTGAAAGGTGGGCCTTAAGGAATCCCACATCAGTCAACGTGAGTTTGTATTAAATGATTGGTAGGACTATAGATGAAAATAATTTGCGATAGAAACAGGTATTTAGGAAAATGATAGCAAGGCAATGTGGTCATGGAAAAAGGAGACGTTTGGTTTTATTTATGAGGCAAAAGATAAACTAGAAATGAAGAAAGAATGTATGCAACTCTGAAAAGTAAGTATGTGTGAAGTCATAATGGAAGTGGGCTTCAATATGGATGGCTGATATGGATGGCTTCGAGTGGGCTTCCAACCAGGCATGCCAACATAGAAGGAGAAGGGTAAATGAACACGTCATGGCACAATTGGTTTTCTCAAAGATCTCTGTGTGATAGACATGTGTGATGAAAATTTTAGCTCCTCCCAGCTTTCACTTTTGCATGTTTTATTGTGATTTTTGAAAATGAAAACATATCGTCTTTGAACTTGTGAAAGCTTAGTACTAATCTTGCATGAAAATTGTGAGAGATTTGAAAAACATATAATACAGTAATTAGTATGAATGCTTCAAATTCAAACTGAAATACATTTTTTTTACCTGATCGTTGTGCATCTCTAGACAATCAAATCATTTTCATTTTAGATCTGTGACTTGAAAACCATCTTATCCAATTGAATTTAAAAAAAAAGCCCAATTTTATTATCTCAAAAAAAAAACTTTTGCAAATAAGCATTTTTTTAATTAATTTATTTATTTTTTACCCAAAAAAAAAAAAAAAAAATGACCAAAAAAGACCTAATATGAATCATTTTTTTATTTTTTATTTTTTAACATAAAAAAGAAAATAATAACAAAAAAAAACCCTTACCTTCGCCAAATCCTACCTCGCAAAAACATCACCGTCATTTGCACTTATTGTTATCGAAAACCCACATGCTTTCCTAGCATGATAAGGAGGGCAGCCATGGAAGGCGATACCATCTGAGGACGTGGATGCCTCATATTCTGGAGGAACATCCTTCAATTTCTTGTTTCCTTTGTTGACTTGCATCCGGCATGCCGTCTGAGAAGCATTTCTGTGAAGATTCCGCGGATGCAAAGGATGATTGCCAGAAATTAATAAACCATCTTAGTGAGTAGCGCGCTTTGGCATCTCAATGGAGGAATCAACGACCTTTTGTTATGGCTCAATAGATTGATATTTCAACATATGAGCAAGATGCAGGTTTCGCTCTGTCTGGGCACAAAATCTTTTTATTAATCAGTTGGTCCATGTTCCTGGAGCTGGTGATCAAACTGACATTCTCGAAGATCTCCATCCTCTTAATGAGCGCCGAAAGTGTAAAAATGAGTGCTTTCCCACGAGGCAAAAGAAGTTGAAGAGGAGGGCTCTCCCACTGGCGCTCGCAGTTGATAAAAAAGATGGAGGCCTTGTTCTTCAGACTAGAATCTGTCACATCCAAAGATGGAGGCCTTGGCCTTGTATTCTCCCATTCAACAATACTTGGACTTTCTCTTGGTCTTGAGTCTCTCATAGCGGGTGAACTGTATAATTGTTATCTCCACTTGAGTAGGACATGCTATAGAAATTTCTGTAAACAAAAATCTTCCTCCACATAAGAAGGTCTTAGAAGTCCAATACTGGAAATGGCATTGGATGGCCTATCCGTCTTTTCGAAGTATTCTATAGACACCACCTTGGCTACCTTTTCAACAAAGTTAATAGGATGTACCATCCAATCCTATGAAAGCATTCAACGCCGAAAGTTAAATTTCTTTTTAATTTTGTTTTTATTTTATTTTTACTTTTTAAAATGAAATTGAATTTTTTTTCATTATTATTATTATCATTTTTATTTTTTTTTGGGTCTGATTTCAAAAGAAATTAAAAAAAAAAATCTAAATGAGTTTTTTTGGGAAACTAGAAAATTTGAAATTAAAACTAAAATCTAAAAACAAACAATTTATTTTTGAAAATTATTACTTTTCAGAATTTGTATACTTATTAAAAACTAAAATCAAATTAAAAATAACATTTTTATTCATTTGTCCTATCTACTCTACCTTAATTGAATATTAAAAATCACTAAGTGTAATGAAATTTCCAATGTAACCATGCACACAACAGTAATAAAAATATATTTATTGTCAATTGCGCACATGAAAAATGGAAATGTACGAAAATAACTGGATCTACTTGTTGTAACTATGATTTAACTAAATAAAAACAAAAGAACTTATCTAACCTCATACTCGTTTTGAACCATTCTTCAATAAGATTTTCGTAGGCGTGATTTTCCTCCTTTAGATCATGCCGCCACGCCTCGTTGTCGTCCTCAATCTCCTGTGTTTCTAATTTTTTTTCATCAAATGTACAAGATTTTTCATATGTAGATTCATTCTCTTTTGGAGGAGTAGTTAAGCTTTCCGCAACTGTCAAGATCTTCTTTTCATAGGAAGATGAGATCCCAACTTCTGCTAGGATCTGAGTGAGTTGTTCCAAACTTATACTCATTGTTAAATCATTTTTAAAAACACTAACAATCACTCTTCACAGTTGCAGAAATCAAATGCCTTTGCACAAAAATCAAAACTTGAAAAAATTAAACACGCTTGCAGAAATTGAAATTCACACTTGCAGGAAGAGTAACCTATACCTCAATCCATCATGCTTTCCCAGCAATGACACAAAATTTTTGGGTGAAACTATCATCGTCAAATAATTTCCCTAACATAAATTATCGATCTGAGGGTTTCGTAGACTTACGAAGCACATGCACTGGAAATGCAAGTCTGAAGTTAAAATAGCCTAGTCTAATGCTTTCGTCTCTAATTCAAGATGCAGTAAATGGCGTAAGAGGCTCCTGAATTAGGAGAACCTGGTCATCCACCTTGTCATCCTTCCCCAGATTACTATCCTGAAGAAAAGAGACTAAAGAGCAGCAGTATGTGATGTGTAGAAAGCGAGAGAAGAGGCTCCTACTAGGAGGTCCTGAGACAGAGGAGACACACGTTTGATTCTGTGAAGAGAGATTGATCTGGTCATAGTAGTTGGAACATTTTGGGACGGTGGTGATGCCAAGGTAGCAAGAGATATATTAAACTCTCAGCCCAACTTATTTATCATCATCAACCTCAAATCCATTACTATTTAATCTACGTATTCACTTAGGCAAGCTTATCCCTCGGTCATATTTCAGGGTTGAACCACATGAGAGGCAAGGTTTCCAAACAATATTGTTATGAAAGTCGTTTCATTCATTACCCAGATCCTCCCTTCCATGAAAGGGTCGAAGAAAGCACTTATCTCTTGTGGGTAAGGCATCATTCTTATTGTACTTACTAGGTATTGGAGAGTGGGGTATAGAAAATAGTGAACAACTCTTCACTGATCTAATATCTCTTAATGTCACCCAAAAAATAAGATAAGTGAACATGTCGACTCCCCGTGATTTCCAAGATTGGAATTTTTTTTTTTGCAGAGAACCACATCAAACCACTTTAGAGTCCAGGACCTAGACTTCCTGGGCTCAGAGAGGGCTCTCTCTGTGTTTTTTATTAAATGATTTATTTTTATGCTTATATTATTCTATTTTTAGGATAGTTATGAAGTTTGGGTTGTTTGTTTGTTTTGGTTGATTGTTTGATTGATTGTTTTAGCTAAATAGGTAGACTATGAGAAGCTTACTCCATTGGGCTATGGAGTCATAAAAGTCTTTAATTATACATCAACTCTTCAAGGGTTTTCATAGGGCAAGCTAACTATATCAGATGGCTCTTTTTTAGACTAGATGAAATATGAAATGACATCAAGTTGTGAATTCAGTAAAACTAAAGGGCAATTAAGAATCCTTGTGACTTATACTTTAACAAGAAAAACCTTTGAGATAATTTTTTAAGAGAAACTAAATAGCAGGACACCCCTGAATTCTTTAATCAAACTTTACTAAGAAAACCTTAAGGAAACAATCCAACAATCCTAAATAGCAGGACACCCTTGAATTTTTTAATCAAACTTTACTAAGAAAACCTTAAGGCAACAATCCAACAATCCTAAAGAGCAGGACACCCCTGAATTATTTAGCTATTTATTTCAGATAGAGAAAACATTCAAGATAACAGTTCAATGAAATTAAAGAGCAGGACACCCCTGAATTCTTTAACTTAGACTTCAAATAAGGCCTTTAAGATAACAGTTTAAGAAAAACCAAAGAGCAGGACACCCCTAAATTCTTTAGCTAAACTTTATTAAGGAAACCTCAAGACGACAAGCTAGATGAAACTAAAGAGTAGGACACCCCTGAATTCTTTAATTTATACCTTGCCAAAGAAAACATAAATATAACAATAACAGACAGAGTTAACGTGCCAAAACATCATATCTTAATCTAAAATTTCCGTTCTATTATCAGAGAAATTGATGGACAATATGAAAAATAGAAGATAAACATTGACTAAGAAAGGATAACATCACCATTAACATATCTCAAGAATCCAGTGAACGTGATTGTATTAATGATGTCAAAAACAGTTACAATACCCCAGTGCAATGATCTTTGCAACTTAGAGTTTGATCAAAATCCAGCCTAGCAGCCAACCAACAACCAACAACATCAATGAACAATAAATGCAGTATTTAACTACAGATGAGGAGGTGATCCTACTCTAGGGTTTCATACTGCACTTATTACAGAGTAAATGTAATCTTGACCTTTGAGACCATGCAAGGCCCAAGGAAAAATATCACTGACTAACTTGCTGTAATAATAACTTTAACTTAACTACTGAGCTTACTTTAGGATATTTTTGACTATTATGCCTTTAACATTAACTTTTTGCAATAACTTCTGAGGTGCAAAAAATATCTCTGACTAAAATATTAACTGTGGGTATATCATATCAAATCAAACTCTAGCTGTAGCTGGCCAATCTGATTTGAAAGAAGTAAACGATGTTTTTCTTTGTAATTCAGATCTGCCTTTCTGTGTAGATTCATTTCTCCAATTTTATCTTTGAACTCTAATCTGTCTTTAAACTTGGATTCATCCTTTAATCTTAAATCTATCTTCATTTGTATCTTTTTTCTATTTCTCTTTTTATCTCTGTCCCTTGATTGTTTTCATCTCTGATCTTTCTTTGATTTGCCTTGGATTACTATAATCTCTCTCTTAACCTTACTGTTTTATCTGTCTTCTGTCTTCTATCTTTATCTTCTAACTTGTCTTTCATCTTTGACCTTTGATTAATCCTTTAATCCCTTTTACCTTTCACAGTTCCTTAACTATTTATTTTTTTGTCTTTATCTCTATGCAACCACTGTAAAATTTCTCCCTTTTCTTTACCCTGTCCTTTGAAGAATTGTCACTGTCTTTCGAGTAATTGCATGATCCTTGTTTGATCATGATCCATTGTTGTCTTCATTTAATCTTGCGCTCCTAATCCTCTGATAAATAAGGCTTTCTGGATCGTCACCCATAGAACTTATTTTAAATGATTTTGGACTTAGAAATGCAAATTATGCATTTATACATCGGTCACCTAAAAAAAAAATTAAAAAATTGTTAATTAAGAACTGGATCCACAGGGTGGGGAGCAATGGTGGCTAGCAGGATCTCGGGCAGTCGGTGGACAAAGTCCAGGTAATTGAGTTTTTTTTTGGTTTTTTGCGTTTAGCTATGATTTTGCGGGTCTTCAACAGTGCTGCAGGGGTTTAACACAGAGGATCGGGGGCTTATCGCAATAGCACATGACTTCGAAACATTCAAAAAGGGTCAAATGATTTCAGGCTTATGGCGCGGGAGTGGTAAGTGGTTTATCACATGGGGCTTAGGCAGTTAGCGATATATGTCACGAGGATGCGATAATATGGAGGGAGTGACAAGTGGCAGAAAGGACAGGCATGAAAACCGCCCATTTCACAAGGACCCAAATTTTTTAACCCTCGGGCTTCTGGCGATGCGACAGTGATCGGGTAGAGCGGATCGAACAGTAGTCAGGGAATGAGTGGATCGCGCGTTTAAATAAGATGTGGGGCTCGAGATTTTAAATGGAACGGTGGGTTTGAATATAGTGCGGGGCCCGAGGTAAGAATTAAGCGGAAGTGCTTAAATATAAGGTGAGGCCATGATTATATGAGAGGGGAGGAAAAGGGTTTTTAAAATGGGGGCTGACGTATATAAAGGGTTGGGTAATTTTAAATAAACAGGGTTTATTCAAAGGAGTGGGGCCCGAATAAATAAAATTTGTTTTTAAAACTATGTAAAAATAGGTTTTTACATTGTTTTAAATGAGGAAGGGAAATGAATGAAAGGGGAGAGGATTTTTAGCGATGGGAGTGGGGTTTTGGGTATGGAGAGGGGTAGGAATGAGGGATTTAGGGTCAAACATGGAATTGTCAGGGTATGAGAGTGATCTGAATAGGTCAAGTGAGAAATAGTGAATAGGTTTAAATGAAAATAATGAAGGTAGTGAGATTTCTGAAAACAAATGATATTCAGGGAATGTTATTTTCAGTAGAGTGTATAAAATCCATAGTCATTTAGTGATACTGTAGAATACAAGAGACTAACAGTGGCTCCAGATGGGGAGGGTAGATCCCTTGGGAGGTGTCAAGAATCTCATATCTCTGGATTCGTAGATCAATGGCCTTTTTGTACTTTGGTTAATTTTTCATTTTGTAATGATGATCTGTTGCAATCCTTTGTGATTGTGACCTTTTGGAAAACTGAAATCCATAATTCCTGCAAGTAATTATGCTTACCCATCATTCTATTCTAACATTTTTTCTTCCTTTGGGTGTATTTAGACTTGCAAACTGTTGACATCATTTTTCTTATTTGAAAGAAAACTATCTATTTTCCACCCTTATAACTTCCAAAGGCTCAGATTAAATTAATGAGCTCTTTTATTCTTTACCTAACTAATTATCTACCAATATTAAACTATTTGGACATATTTTTATTCACTAACTATCAACATGAAATTTAAAGCATGAATGAATCAAGATTAAGTAGTTTGATCATCATGAATTGTGGCATTTTCTGAACAAGCTGCACACAGTATTATTTGTAGAAGTAAAATAAACTAAGGTGTTTGGTTTTGAATCTTTCACTTATCACTCATCTCTCTCTTTTATCGTTGGTTCAGAATTATGCTTTGGAACCATTGTCATTCTTCTACCTACCTACTGACAAGCCAAGTTTAAACAGTTTGACAAATCTTCATTTTCTAACTTATTAGCAAAAATTCAAAATTTGTACAATCATGATTAGACTGTATGATTGAACAATATTCTTTCAAAATTAGTGGCATTTTGACTTGCACACTTTTAGAAAAATCATTTTTGGTATGGGGCTTACCTTTTTCTTTTATCTGCCCTCTTTTTTTCTTTTCTTTCTTTTCCTTCTCTCTTTTAGGATCATTTTTTCTAAGATTTTGTTTAAGATATGTTATGTACAATGAAGAAAACTTAAACTGAGATTCCTAACTGAAATAATGATTGAGCATCCTCCCATTTATAGGACCTCCAAATAACTCTATTCCATCCATTTCTTGTAAGAAAAATGCAATTATTACCTCTTGCAGAATGAATGATGTATAGACCTTTCCATAAGTTGTCAAATTTTCCATGCTTGCCTTTGTCCTCTCTTCTTGAATCACACTTCAGCACTTTCTCTCCAATTTTAAAATCATTTTCTTTGGTCCTTTTTTCAAAGAGCTTCTTGATGTTTTCTTGTTTTAGCTACGTCCTGTTGTATACTCCTCTATTTTGCTGAAGCTGAATGGTTTGGTTTATCCTCCTTTGTATGTCATTCTCCTAAGACTGCACCTCTTGAATAAGCTTCATTACTGGCACTCCCAAGGCTGTTGGGAAGACTACATCTATTCCATAGAATAGCTGATAGAGAGACATATCAATTGATTTCTTATTTGTTAGCCTGTCTGCCCATAGTGCATGTACCATTTTTCTGTGCCATGATTTATTGTTTTCTTCCAGAAAATTTTTAATGATATTAACCAAGCTTTTATTTGAGGATTTAGCCAACCCATTACTTTGAGGGTAATAAGCTATAGAATGACCCAAAGTATTGTGATATCTATGGCAGAAATCCACCATTTTCTTGGATTTAAAGGCAACAACATTGTCATTAATTATTTTTCTAGGACAACCAAACCTAGACAGAATGTTGTTTTCAAGGAATCTGATGATTACTGAGTCTTTGGTAGTCCTAGAGGGAATGGCTTCTATCCACTTAGTAAAATAGTCAGTTGCAGTAAGGATCCATTTATGATGGGCAGACGAGGAGGGTGGATTTCTCCAATGAAATCTAGTCCCCACTGTTGAAAAGGAGCTTCAAAAGAGATTGGCTGTAAGGGCAAAAGCAACAACTTTCTTTTACCCTCAAATATTTGGCATTTATGACAGGCAATCACCATTTTGTGGATGTTTTGGAAGAGGGTAGGCTAATAGAAACTAGCCCTTCATGAAATTCATGCATAATCCTATCAACATCTTCTTTAGTCAAACATTTAAGCAATACACCACCAGAATTCTTCCAATATAACACTTGTTCCAGAATGTAGAAATTTACAGCCTTTAGTTTCAAGAATCTGGCATTTGTTTTGGACAAACCAGGAGGAACATTTAAATTAAAAAGCACATATAGTATATCAACATACGAGGGAGAGTTTAGGAATGCTTCCTCAAAGAGTGGAGTCGCCAGCTCCTTTTGTTCATCCAATGAGTGAGTCATATTGATGTCCAGTGCTTGAAAATTTGTTTCAGCCATTAGTTTAGCCAGTCCTTATCCTTTTATTAGATTGTTGGGTTTGATTTCCAGATCATACTCCAAGATGACAACAATCCATTTACCTCTTTTTTCCATCAGGATCTTGTGTAAGTATGTCTTTAACTACTGTATGAGGCACAAATGCAATGATGTGTGAATGCAGAATATAGACCCTGAAATATTTTAGTGCTTTAACCAAGGCAAAAGCCTACTTTTCCATGATGTTATATTTCAAAGGTGCATCTCTTAATGCTTGGCTAAAGAAAGCTATTGGCTGCTCTTGTCCCATTATGTTTTTATGTAGTAAGACAACAACAACTGTGTGTTTTGATGTAAAGTAAAAAATGAAGAAATATTTGGTGAAGTCAGGGCTAATCAGAATAGGTGCTTGTGTAAGTGCTTGCTTTACCAACTCAAAATATTTCTTTGCTTCTGTGGTCCACTTGACCCCTGATTATGTTTTCAGCATGCTAGTGATGTTCCTAAGGAGTTCTGCAAGGCTTGGTATGAATCTTCTTAAGAAATTTATCTTTCCAATAAAAGATTGCAGCTCTTTGATATTTCTTGGGTGAGTGATTTGCAATATTCCTTCAATCCTATTGGGTCAATCTTGATCCCTTCTTTAGATATGATGTGGCCTATGAGCTTTCCTTCTTGAAGGCGAAACAAGGTTTTCTTGGGATTTAAAGACAGACCATATTTTCTGCACTTTTAAAAGACCTTTCTCAAGTGGGCTAGATGTTCTTCATCAGTTTTGGAATAGACTGTGATGTCATCAAGATATATCAAAATGAAGAAACCTATTTCTTCTAAGAAATAAATATCCATTGCTACACCTAGGCAAAACTTGATCCTAGAGCTAGGGCTTGAGGTATCCAGAGATTCCAATGTTAATTGGCCCAAATTCTGAGGAGAGTGAGGGGACCCACCAAATCAGTTTCCTCTAGGAGATTGAAGTTTTCCTCTAGCTAGATTCCCGTGAAATTGATGCCCTAGGTGACCTAATGATGCCAGACCTAGGGAAAAATGGAAAATTTTGAAAAAATGGGGGGAAATCATCACCCTTTTTGAGGGACTAGTGCTAGAACCTAGTAGGATCAATTTGACCCATAGAAGTGAAAAATATTGCGTGATCCTTTCCCCTCACATTTTCCAGGATAGGAACATCATTGGTTGCTAAATTCCATCTCCGAACCTGGGTTGGATCTGCTTGGCCCCGTTTGGTTCCATTTGGTGTCAAAGGCCTTTCATCAAGGACCATTTGGGAATCCAAGTTCCCAAAGGATTTTAGGGATTGAGAAATTCCTTCACAAGTCTTATTCTTCTCCCTCAACACTTCAATCCCCCTCCTCTCTCCCTAGAAGATCAATTCCATTGCTTAAAAGGAAAGCAAGTCCCACTCTTTATTCTATCTTAGGGAAATGGTTTCTAGGGCCACTTCCGACCTACTCATTGACCTATACTCTACAAGTGACTTCCTAAACTACTGGGACTCCTCCCATCGGTGAGAATCTTTGAAGAGAAATGAGCCTTAGTTGTGGTGAGAATGGGCTAAGCCTTCATCGTTGCCCTTGTCTTAGCAGTTGCCCTCTTAGGAACCCCTTTTAGGTCCACTACTTTTTTGAGTGGTAACAAGTTGTTCAGAACTCCATGTGTGAACAAATATTTGGTATGCCCACTTTTTCCATACTACAACTCCAAGATGAGAAGTCTAGGGCCATGGAGGTTGCCCTTCTTCTCATTGAATTAATCTTCTACAATATAGTGAACTAGGGATAGTTGGTTGGCCCACTTGACTGCTACTTTAGTCTTTCAAAGTCTACACATCCTTAGGCCCTACACACCTACCCTTCTACCAATCTTGTTGTCCTTCACAAGTACAAGAGTTAGGGATCTTCTTTGACAGTAACCTAACAACCGTCCAACTGTACTTGGACTACCATCAATATGCCCAACCACAGTCAATTCTTTTTACTGATCTATGGCCCACAATATTGTCTTAATATAGGGCTCTTCAAATATTCCACCTAACAATGGTTTGAGTCCTATCAAAATCATTGTTCTTGTGTATCGACAATTTGATCTTTGTTATGAAATCTATGAACAAATATGAAATCCTCCTCTTATAATCCTTCTAACAATATGTAGATGACTGAACTAGGGTCACAAATCAGCCACTAATAGTCCATTGAATAAATTTTTATAGGTTGCTTCAGATCTCTGCCTAAAACTCTATGGATAGTCCACCAAAATCAAGTCTTCTACATGTCAATCCATTCTTCATATGGTACATTTCTTCTGCATGCTCAATCTTCTACTCAAGTTCCACACTCCTTTGGATTTTCTATCTCCACACATATTGAATCTGCAAACCATCTTCGAGGTTTGCGGTCTATATTTCAGAAACAAACCTCGCTCTAAGGGTTACAACCGCTCTTCTTCTACGCAAATTTGTCACAGTCTTAAGGGCATACCTTATGAACTAAACATGCTAGGAAATTGTCCTAACTAGGAAACTATACTTGTGTACTGCTAATTTTTGTAGAAAAAACCTTATCCACCCATAGAAATGATCCAAGTGGATATTGGTGGCCACCCACCTGTTCCATTTGGACCTGCACCATCAGTTCTTTCAGTTTTTCACTTTTAACACATCTTACTATTTTTAGCAGGTTGTCGGTTCCTAAAATTTCAGAGTCGTTTGGAGGCCCTAATGAGCCACATGGATATTGGTGGCCACCAAACTATTCCATTTGAACCCTCACCATCAGTACTTTTAGTTTTTCAGTTTTGGTACAACTTACTATTTTTAGCAGTTTTTCAAGTCCTGAACTTCCGGAGCCGTTTTGAGGCCCTAAACAATGTTTTTTGGGAAAACAGGGAGCAACATGGGTCCATTATTAAATTTTTCTCACTCCAAAAGTTGTACTCCTCAAATAGATCTTTTTAATGAGGTATGATGCGTGTCAAACGAAGTTCGTATGCCAAAGTTACATCCCCGGGAAGTTGAAACACCAATTTACCCAAACGAGACCCACAGTTTTGGCACTTCATCTCCTAGGGTTAGGTTTTTGGATGTTTCAGGTTTTAAATTGTTTCTCAACAATAAATAGGCCTTTGAGCCTCAATGTAACAAAGTTCAGAGGCATGTATCAGCCACATCTCTTCTCATAGATAAGCTACCATCACCCTAGCTAGTTTATTTCCATTATGTCTGTAAACATATTTTAGTTATTTGATATTAATGGAATGAAGTATTATCTCTGTTGAATATCTGTGTTTATGTCTATTTCTGTATTTTATTGCGTTCCGGCATAAATCCATATCAGTGGTATCAGAGAGGTTTTCTCTTTCTCTATTTTTCTTTGTATGTCCCCAACGAGGTTAGGGTATAAGGAGTTAGGGCTGGATCTGGTTGAACCCTTGCAAGATCAGCCTCGCAAACCCCAAATACCTCCCATGGTAGAAGAAAAGAAAGAAGAGGGAGCAGGAGATCCTATCAAAATATTTCTTGAGGAGGCCCTCTAGAAACAAAGGAATGCGATGATGGATAAATTTTATCAGATCCTTCAATGACTGCCCACCTACAGCGCATCTGCATCCAACAACCACTCTGGACACGCCACTCCATTCAAGGTATAGGTAAACTTTGAAATTATTGTATTTGAAGGCTAGATAGATGTAGACGCCGTAGATATATGGTTGAATTTTCTAGAAGGGTATTTCTCAGTCCATGATTTGTCCGACCGAGAAAAGATTATTTTTTCACTCCTCAAAGCTGCCCCCCATGTCAAAGACTGGTGGGAAACCTACTATGAGAAAAAGGATGAGGGGGAACCCTCTCTATTCTCAGCCACACGTGAGCCGCACCCACTTGGAATTCATTCCAAGATGGCATCAAGGAAAAATACTACCCCGTGGGGAGCTATGAGGACAAGTACATTCAATGGAAAACGCTGCAGGAACAAAGGGATCAAGATGTGCACGAACTGACAAATTTGTTCCATACCTTGCGCACAAATTTGGGTATTAATGATTCAAAGAGACATTTGGTGCTCAAGTACCGCAGTTTTCTGCACAGACATATTTAGGAGGAAATGGAGTTCCTCGACATTAACTCGGTTGGCACGACATATCTCTATGCTGCCAAGATCGAGTAGAAATTTAAGCAGTAGAAGTGAGACTTTGGATCCCGAATCCGAAGCGAGGGAAAGGCACTCCCAAACCACAAAACAGGGAGTAGAGCCAAAGAGGGGTGACTCAGAACACCGCCACAAATCCAAATAATGACATGGGGGAGTGGTGTGAATTTCATAATAGCCCCACTCACAGCACAAACGAGTGTCGGGCCAAACAGTTGCTGGTGGCCGAACTGAAGGCACCCGAATCAGATGCATGTTCCGATCTTGAGCCAGAACCATAAAAGAGAGATGAAAAAGGGAAGTAGATCATTGATTCTGACCCTAGTGCCATTGTTACTACCACCAAGCTCTAGAGGGAGGATCCCGAGGATCCAGAGGAGGGGGAGTGCCTCTTCCATTCGCAGATGTGGGTGAAGGGTTCTCCACTGCAATTTCTTGTCGGTAGCGGAAGCTATAAGGACCTAATTTCAGTAGAGGTCATGAAGCGGATCAACCTACTAACCATAGCACACCCGCAGCCATATACCATCGGGTGGCTTCACCCAGGGAGAGATCTCCGCATCCGCCAGCAGTTCCATCTTCCGTACAACATCAAGCCATTCACGGATGAGGTATTCTATGATGTTGCTCCTCTTGATGTAGCTGATGTATTATTGGGCCAACCATACTTGTGGAGGTGACGTGCTGTGTATGAGTCTAGGCCTTGCTCTATTGTTATTACTTTGAGAAATAAATTATACAGGATACCAGAGGTATTATTGCCTCTTACTATCTCCTTGACTATTACAAAACAATGTAGTAAGATTATTTCCCAAACCAGGAAATTTATTTCCCTTACAAATCGCTCACAGGGAAAGAAGAAGATTGTGGCCACAACCTCGAAATAGGGCTCCCCTGCATGTCTACAGCAGATGGAAAAATTCGTGAAGGAATACGAGGACATTTTCTCCTCACCCACAAAGGTTCCTATACATTGTTAGGAAAAGCACTCCATCGATTTGACCCCCGGTGCACCGCCACATAATATTTCCATACCTCATGTGATTACACAGAAATAATCCACACATGTACTGTCTAAGGCAACCAAATTTATTGAACGCATCCAGCATGTCTGCCAGCAGGTCTAGGACATCCTGGACAAATCCAATACCAAGTTCAACAGAATTTGCCTCTGATGGAGGAACTTAACATAATGGGGACCATTGCTTCCTAAGGAGGGAGTAATTATCCAAGTGGATATTGGTCACCATCCACCTATTCCATTTGGACCTGAACCATTAGTTCTTTCAATTTTTCACTTTTAGCACATCTTACTATTTTTAGCAGTTTGTCGGTTCCTGAACTTTCGGAGCCGTTTGGAGGCCCTAATGAGCCACGTGGATATTGGTGGCCACCCACCTATTCCATTTGAACCCCCACCGTCAGTTCTTTCAGTTTTTTAGTTTCGACACAACTTACTATTTTTAGTAGTTTTTTGGGTCCTGAACTTCTGGAGCCGTTTTGAGGTCCTAAACGACGTTTTGGGAAAACCGAGAGCAACATGGGGTCATGGACCGATGTTGCTCACACCAAAAGTTGTACTCATTGGATAGATATTTCTAATGAGGTATGATGCATGCCAAACGAAGATCGTACGCCAAAGTTACGTCCCCGGGAAGTTGAAACACCAATTTACCCAAACGGGACCCACAGTTTTGGTGCTTCATATCCTAGGGTTAGGATTTTGGACGTTTCGGGTTTTACATTGTTTCTTAACAATAAATAGGCCTTTGAGCCTCATTGTAACACAGTGGAGGGGCATGCAGCCATCACATCTCTTCTCAGAGATACGCTACCAGTGCCTTTGCCTGCTCATCTATTTCCATTATGTATGTAATAGGCCTTCGAGCCTCAATGTAACACCGTTCAAAGGCATGCCGCCACCACATGTCTTATCAGAGATAAGCTACCATCACCCTAGCTAGTTTATTTCCATTATGTCTGTAAACATCTTTCAGTTATTTGATATTAATGAAATGATGTATTATGTCCACTGCATCTCTGTGCTTATGTCTATTTTTGTATTTTATTGCGTTCTTGCATAAATATGGATCAAGAAAAAACCACGAATCTTGCCTCCATAAGGGACTCAACCTAGTTCATATGGATCCATAGATTCTGGGCATTTATTTTACTGAATCTTGACATGAACTTCAGATCTCAATGTCGACCCTCAAACTAGGCTTACCTCAGTCAATATTACACCTGCGTCTACTTCTGTTCTGGCTCGAAATTACAGTGGAATCCCTCCTCCATTTATGTTGGTCTTCATCACAAACCTTTCATCCTACTAACCACCACAAGACAAGATCGTATCAACCCTATCTTCTGTTTCATGTAGAAAATCTAACCAACGAGATTGAATCTGATCTTGTAATCTACTAAAACAAGATACTGAAACCTTCCTACAATTTGCGGAAACAAAACATTATCACATAATAACATATAAGTAAGAGAAATAAATTATCAATCGCACAACACAAGATGAATTTGGGGAAAGAATCTTCTCAAAACCCCTCTATCTCTATTGTGTATTAAGTCAAGGAATCATGAAACAATACAATGCTTAATCTCTCATGAGATTCTCCAGCACTCTGCCAATTGTCTCCTATTGATGTAGGTAAAATCAGTCTAGTACCTAGCCAATTATTAACCTTCCTTTAGCCTCTCTTGCTCACACAATTCCTAGGGAATCAACTCCCTATTAATTAGGAAAATCAACCTTCCTTGATTGTGCAATCTATCATGGCATCCCAATGACTTTATAATTGCACATGGAAAATTTTGCATAAATACAACTGATAGTTATGTTCCCTTTAACCTCTGTCTCAACTGGGTCTTCCTTAGAACTGACATGCATGCAACTATTAATAGTGAATTATCAGTTATCTGATTGATCACTCATTGTGAATTAAATCTAATTTAATTCAGTGGACCTCTCACTAGCTCATCACTCAGTTAGAACTAGTTAAACTGATTTTAACTCAATTAATTGAGTTAACTAATCCACACCTACACCCCATTAATGCATCAACTGCAACTAGACCCCCAAAATATTAGAATCCCTCTACATGCCTCATCTTAGACCCTCATGATCCGGGCATATGAAGGAATGCAATAAAATATAGAAATAAACATAAACACAGATATGCAGTAGGAATAACACTTCATTTCATTAATATCAAATATTGAAAAATGCTTATAGACAGAATGGAAAACAAACTAGCTCGAGCGATGGTAGATTATATTTTAGAAGAGATGTGGTGGCTACATGCCTTTGAACTATGTTACAATAAGGCTCAAGGACATTTTTAATATTGAAAAATAAGAGATAACCCTAACTCGAGGAGATGTAACACCAAGAGTTTATGAGCCCTGTTGGGGGTAGTTGGGAAGCCAACTTCTTAGGGTCATAACATGGTCATATGATCTTCGTTTGACGCACATGATAACTCATTAGAAATATCTCTCTGAGGACTACAACTACTAACACAATTTCTATGAAATCACCTAACCTTTCATGCCCAAAAAATGTCATTTGGGGCCTCAAAACGGATCTGGAAGTTCAGGCCCGAAAAACTGACATAAATAGTAAATTGTGCTATAATTAAGGAAACTAAAAAATTGAAGAGAGACAATGTCGAGGACCCAAGTGGAATAGGTGGGTGGCCACCAATATCCACCTCGATCACCTCAACTCGAGTTCCTTGAGCTAACCCAGTTATCATGACTTAGTTAACTGACCCAAGTTGTTATGAGATGAAATTAAAATTTATTGTCCAATTTATTTAAGGGAAAACTAAAATAGACGCCTCACATTCCTCACCCCTGGTACATCAAAATTCATCACCAGTGTGGGTGCATTTTTTTTTTATCCTTTCTGGTTGCCAATTTCACTGTTTCTTGTTTCAAATATCAACACTCCCTCTCAAGAAGAAATGAATTCAATCTATCCCGATCTGCTACCTTTGGAATTTTGCATGCAACACTTCTCTAGTGTTGTTTTCACCTACAAATCCTAAAACTGAATAGCCTCCGAAAAAATGAATCAATATAATTCATTTGCCATCAGAGTCTTATGACTGCTGCTAGCTACTGCACCTGTCTACTGGACTCTCTGCGCTACTGCTGACATCTGCATCGTTGCCCTTTGCATTGTTACCAAATCTGATCTGCACTCCAGTATCTGACATCTTTCACTCTAATTTTTGTCTTCCTGACATCTGACTACATCCATCTAACTATTCCTTCTTTCTACTATTGTATTATGGACCCGTCGTAGCTAGGTTTTATCCATGAGACACACCATCTCAATGGAGCCTTCCCAAATTTCTTATCTTGGGATTATGTCTACAAATCACCCCACCTTTCACTTGGAGGTATGGCTGCATGTGCTCCCTCTGCCCATCTGGCTCAAAATTTCCCCTTCATGGAGGTCTCTTCTTGAGTGGACACTTCCACTCGGCCTCCTCTCCGCTTCTCCAATTGTGGCTTCTCCACAACCTTTTGAGACTGCTTCTAAGGCTACATGTTGAGAGGTAATTTGTACTCCCTTTCAACATCCAAGTCTCTAACCTATTCTTTACTCCTCAAAGCTTTGGATGCATTTGGTACCTCAAGTGCATATAGGATCTTGACTCACACACATTGTAATTGTCTCGCCGTTACAAAAGTTTCTAAAAAAGAGTTCATTTTAAATCAACGATATCTCCCTCATCTGATCTCCAAACTGATTTTCCATTTTGGTAGTTTTTTGCAAGGAATCCAAACATGCTATTTTTTTTTTTTGAAAATTTTACACCAAATCTTCATATATTCTTTTCAAACTCGCTGACCAAAAAAATCCTGCTCTAATACCATGTAGAAAACCTAACCAACGAGATTCAATCTAAACTTGTAATGTACTAAAACAAGATACCGAATCCTTCCTACAATTTTCAAAAACAAAACACAATCGCATAATCACATATAAGTAAGAGAAATAAATTATCAATCGCACAACACAAGATGTATCTGGTTAAAGCAACTGCTCAAAACCACTCTATCTCTATTGTGTATTAAGTCAAGGAATCACCAAACAATACAATGCTTAATCTCTCATGAGATTCTCCAGCACTCTGCCAATTGTCTGTCACTAATCTAGGAAAACTCAGTCTAGTACTTAGCCAATTCTCAACCTTCCTTCAACCTGACTTGCTCATGAAATTCCTAGGAAATTAACTCCCTATTAATTAGGAAATTCAGTCTTCCTTGATTTCGCAATCCATCATGGAATCCCAATGACTTTATAATTTCACATGGGAATTTTTTTATAAATATAACTTACATTTATGTTCCCTTTAACCTCTGTCTAACCTGGGTCTTCCTCGGAACTGACATGCATGCAACTATTAATAGTGAATTATCAGTTATCTAATTGATCACTCATTATGAATTAAATCTAATTTAATTCATTGGCTGACCTCTCACTAGCTCATCACTAAGTTAGAACTATTTAAAATTATTTTAACTCATTTAATTGAGTTAACTAATTCACACATGAAGCTCACTAATGCATCAACTACAACTGGACCCCAAAAATATTACATTAATCCCTCTACATGCCTCATCTTAGACCCTCAACTCAAATTTCTTGATCTAACTCAGTCATCATGAATTAATTAACTGACACAAGTTGTTATGAAATGAAATTAAAATTTATTGTCCTATTTATTGAAGGGAAAAATAAATTAAACTCCCCACATTCCTCACTCCTAGTGCATCAAAATTCCTCACCAGTGTGGGTGCATTTTTTTTTTGTCCTTTCTGGTTTCAAATTTCAATGTTTCATGTTTTAAGTTTCAACATTTCAGAATTTGATTTGGCCTTCACACAAAGACACCATTGAAATCACATGCCCAGATTCTCATGAGAACACTTTCTTAAGCTTGATTTGCCATAAGAGAACCAACAATATGACATCCTACTTCCTAGCTCGAACCAACCATTAAGGTATACATCCTTGTGAACCCTTGCATGATGATCTTTCTCTTGAAGGGTGATCATGGCCTCCCTTTAGAAACCCTTACTCAGACCTCTTACTCGACCTACTTTAGGACTACATCTCTCTTTGCCCCCTTGATCAAATGAGCTCCTTCTCACTTGTTATTTTTTCCTTGATCCTAGGGCCTCCTTAAATAGTTTTTCCTAGACCTCTTAGGAATCCTCTAGAACTTACGGGTTTTATCCACTTAGACCTTGAAAAATATTAATTTTATTTTATATTTTAAACCCCATCTTGGGTCCAAAATCCCTTTTCTTGGATTCTTTACCAACAAAGCCTTTTGTGACGAAACTCAAACAAACCCATCTCACTAGGCTTGTGGAGTACCTCCTAAGCTAGAAAATTCAACAACATAGTCTAGTTGTAGTAACTATAACTTGGTCAAGCTCTTGTAGTCAATCGAGGGCTTGGTTGGGTTCCCAAGTTGCAAATTAAGGGTAGTTGTGAGGGCATGATAGCTAGGGAGGGTCAGAGCATGCACATTAGGAATGAAAAGGAATGCTAACACATGTAGGACAATTTCAATGCATGTTGAAGAGTGTTAGGGAGTGTCAGGGAATATCAAGGGATAACTAGGTCAAAATGCATTGAAAGGAAAAAATAAGAGTGTGTCTAGGGAGTGTCAGTGAATTCAAATGTGTTAAGGACGAAGTGTGTTATGAGAAGTTCAAAATAGGATTTACAGGAGGCAAGCCTACAATTGTTATATGGGGTTCGACATAGCAGTTTTAGACAAAGGGAGATCACTTTGTGCTAGGCACAACATTGTTTTGCCTTTAGCTATTTTTTTTATATGAGATCTGGCACACTTTGGCTACATGCTCATGTTTTAAACTATTCTATATAATTGCATATTGTACATTGTTGTGTATAGGTTTTTGGGTACTCGACTTGTGTCAGCTTATATCTTGTGTGCCTTGTGCATCTTGTGGTTCTTGCAAACTCTCAGTTAATGTTCTACTGTTTATATGAACTGAACATACATGTGAAATATTTCCTATGTAAGCTATGTTTCTTAGTTGTTTTATGGCCATGGCTAGATCATGTGATCCTTGTCTTGGAAATGAGTGGCATAAGATGAGATATAGAATGTTCTTAGGTGAACAAGGCAAAATCTACTTGTAGTAGGTGCAATTGGTCAAGTTGTTGCAGTTGAAGCAAGCCAATATTGTCACATGAACTGCAATAGCCAAGGAATTGATTGGGTTCCCATGTTGTGAAAAAATGTAAAGGCTAGTTGTGAGGACATGAGTGCCAAGGTGTTCTAGGGAATGGTAAGATGTTTCAGAGAGTGCGAAGGCATGTCAAACATGCTAAGATGTGCTAAGTGATAAGGCATGCCAAGTTGTGCAAGGGTGTGTCAATGCGTGCCAGGGACTGTCAAGGCAAAAAAAGGGAGAATCAAGTTAAACTACAAAGAAATGAACACATAAGAGGGTTAATAAGTCATCAATTTACCTTTTCCGAGAGGGGCATGCTAGGCACACCAACTGTTACACCAATTTTTGGTCATCTAACCTGTTACTATTAGATGGACCAAAGTACACCATGTAAGACCAATTTTACCCTAAGTAAAATTGCTCTCACTATGAAAAATAACTTAGTAATCCATAATTTATTAAGTTGTTTATTGTCTAAACAGGAAACCCCACGAGGAAATATTGAATAAATCCCTATTTGTTTTATTTTCCTCAAGGGATAATTAATTAAACAACAGTTTAATTAATATTCCTGGTCATCTTTAACCCAAAACAGGAAAATTAATTAGATAAATTAGTATTTATCTTATTATTTTCTAGGAATAACTATTTAAACATTATTTAGATAATATTCCTTGTTAAATTTGACTAAATCATTTATAAATAATTGAATAAATCACTATTTATTTAATTATTACTCAACCACATTCTTAAAATAATAAATAAATCATTTATTTATTTATTATTTACAAATAAAAGGATTTGACCAAATTCAAATTCTTTTTCCCTCCAACAAAAATAATAAAATATTCCATAAAAGTTGGATCTAGATTTGGTTAATAATATTTTAATTATGCATCAATATCTAGACTAACTCAATATTTTCTTATAAATAGAAGGGTTTTTCCATTCATTCACTACCTTTTGTTGCCTAAAGATCGCTCTGGATCTATACTTTGGGTTTGACTTTGATCCTCCATCATTCTCATATTTTGCTACCTTTTTGCTTGTGAGCTCCCTTTGAGTTCCATTTTTTGTCTGGGTTTTCTACACCGTCAAGAGAGAGAGATATTAGATCTGAAGCGCCGAGGACATATAAGAACCCATCCCATTGAGGGGGATTGGTAACATCTTTCTATGTTCCCTTCCCAGGTGTCATAAATACAAAATTCTTTAAAAATATTCTTGTCGTCTATTGGATGCATCGAGCAACTCTTTCTTTTATTTTCTGTTTAATGTCTTTAACTGCGTAGATCTGGATTTTGTAGCATTTATCTTGGTCAACTAACTACATATCTAAAGAAATTGGTAGCCATCTTTGATGTTAGGGATGTTTGTTATGCATAGCTAAAGTGAGATTTTTTCGTACGCTTGCAATTAGAATTCACGCTAACAACTGGTGACTCCACAAGGGTTTATAAATAATACCACTATCTTTTTTCAAATACCTACATGACCAGTTGCTTCAACCCCTAGGTTTTTTCTTCATCTTCTTGTTTTTCTTTTCTTGATGTTGTTTTTAACCTTTAAAACCCTAAAACAATAAAAATTCTAACTTCTGTGTGTTTCTGGGCCTATTGCACAAGTGACAGGTATCAGCTGCAGCTGAGACGACACTTTTTTTTCTGAAACCTACTCCTGAGACGGCCAAAAGTGTAGGTCACAATTTTTGGTCCAAAACCTGCAACCTCAACCTTCAGGGTGCAGAAAACAACCAGAAAACTGCGACCTTTGCTGAAAATAGGTCAGAAACTGTGACCTGAACTTTTTGTGGGAATTTTTCTATAATTTTTCTAGGTTTGTCTGGGCTACTGTTCAAGGTTTTCTAACCTCCCTCTCCACCCGTCTTGGACCTGTACTTTCTCTTTTTTACTCGTTGAAGTAGTAACCAAGCCCCTTAGGGTTTCAGTACGCTTCCACCATTTTAGGAAGAGTAGAGCTGAAGCAAGTCGTCTGAGATTTCAGTGTGTTCAACCATTTTTTAGATCTGATCCTATACTTTCAGATGCATTTTAGATTGGTTATTCATCCATCCAAAAAACATCTCTTTTTAGTTTTTTTTGGTCCTCCTCTAGGGTCCCCTCCGTTTCCCTTTAGGTTGTAGCCTTTCGCCACCTCATTTGCAGCACTTTTCCCTCTGGTTTTTTGCTATTTTTCTGCACCTACTTCCAGTAGTTCTGACCTTTAGATCCCTTTCCCTCTCAAATTTAGATCCATTTTCCATTTCGTGTGTTTTGAATAGATTTTACCCACCCATAGACTAGTTATTGGGAAGCCCTCCTCCTTGGATTTAAATTGACGCATCTTTAGCTGTTTATTTTCTGTCATATTTCAGTTTACTTCACTATTATTTTCAGATTTATTTACAGTTATAAAAAACCTTTTTTCTTTTTTCTCTACACACATTTGGTTTTAATTAAAATTAACACACTTATCACATACATGCACACCCTAAGCGAAGAGCGTCTGGTTTACACCGCCAGGCCAAGACTATAACATTGTAATCAATTGATCCTACACCTCCCTACCCTTGTTTCAACATTGTAATCATTTGATCCTAGACCTCCTTGCCCTTGTTGGTCTCTCTTCCTTCTGTGATCCGTGTATGTTTTTCCATCATTGTACCCCCAAGGTCTTTATCCCGGAGATTTCTTGGCCTTCATCCTCAGTTTCTGGTAGGAAGACTTACTCCTCCGCATAGGGGTCGAGTTCGTCCTCCACCGAGTCCCCATTTTGACTTTGCTTCTGGTTCATCGGGTTCCCCTTCTGGTTCTATCCCTAGTTCTCCTCCTGTCACCTTCACCATGTCTGGTTCAGGACCTAACACTGGTGGTAGCCCCGACCCTAATGCTGGGAATGCTACTAGTGGGACTGCAACAGGAACTCTCCCGGCTACTCCCTTGCTCCCTTATATGATAGGTCTTAGTCTTCCTGATTTTAACCAGTTGATCAATGACCCCATACACCATGATATTGGTTGGCCTACTATGCCAACCAAGCTCCCTTCCGACGTCCCCAATTTTGAAGGTCTTGCTAGAGAGGATCCTACAAACCATGTTCGTTCTTTCCACATGTGGTGTTCATCTAACTCCATCACCGATGAATCTGTCTGTCTTCGGTTGTTCCAGCATACGCTTACTGGAGAAGCTTCTAAGTGGTATGTTGACCAGGCCTCCGCCTCTCATACTACTTTTGCGACTCTTGGCCGGGATTTTCTGTCTTACTTCCAGCTTCCCCTTCATTATGACACTGGTACCAAACTCTTGACCTCTTTCTGACAATCATCTATGACCCGCCTATCCGATCATGTCTAGGAATGGCAGAGAAGAAAGAGCATATGTCGAGCCCCTACTTTCAAAGACCGTGTCTATATGGAATAGTTTCTTAGATCCCTTTTTCCTGCTATTAGCAAAGATATCGCATCTCATTTCCCTCAGACCGAAGAAGCTGCTCTCCAGATTGCGTTGAAATATGACCTGATATGTGCACAATCTGGTTATGTTTATACCGTCTTATCTGATCTCCCTAGACCCGGTGGTGCGAACGCACTGGGGGAATCCCATGCCGTCGATGGTATCGTTGGAGCCCTTTATCATCCATACACTCATCCTCCTATGGGTTATGGTTTCCCTCAAGGAGGGGCCAGCTCCTCCAACACTTTCCCCCCTCTCGATAGCATGTATCCAGGATACGACATGCATCCTCCTTTTTCCCAACCTGTTTAACCCAATTTTTCCCAACCTCCTTATTATTCGTATTCGCAACCTGGTGCTCCAGCTCCTCCAACATTAGCACCTCAACCTCCCTTGCCTTCTCAACCCCTGTAACAACAGCCACCACCCCCCAAGGTCAGGTGTATGCACAGTAGGGTGCGACTAATCCTCCTACTTCCAAAATTAAGAGGAAAGGCAACCAAAACCAATCTTCCCCAAGTAATCCAGGACCCAATCCCCAAGGGAATACACCTAACACTGCTAACCAGCAACAGGTCACTCAACCCAAGTAGGACATGCTTGTTCGCACGAACAAACCTTGTTCTTGTTTCGGTGTCTATGGTCACTACCCCACGATTGTCCTCTTTTACCTTAGATGTGACAGATGTGGGAAGCTCAAGCAGTGTCTCGAGGACATCAAGCCTCCCCTTCGGTTCCTCTTAATTTTGCACCTATCCAATCGACTGTGTTTACCAATCCTTTCCCCTAGCAAGGATTCATGTCTACCCAACACCTTGAAAGTTAGGTGGCCACTCAACCTCCTCCATCTGGTACCTCCGATTACCAGATTCTCATGATGAACTCTAACCAACCCATTACCGTTGACCTCAACCTTCAGACTCGTTCTGGTTAGTACAATAAGCCCCCCGCTACGTCTGCTTATGAGCCCCCTTATTCAAGTCCCATAGAGCCTCTTTTGACACCCAATGGTCCTTTACTGATCCCTCAGCCTAAGGAAGAGGTTCATCCCAAGATCCCTAAGGGACCATTACGCCGAAATGCTGCTTCTGGTAAATATTCCCATTCGTATAGTATAGTAGATGACTTGGCACAATCTCCTACCGCCATATCAATGCTAGAACTCCTCCAGTCATTCCCTTCACAACGAAAAGCTCTACTAACTTCCATGGGTGCTATGGATACTTCAGGTGATTGTTTGATTGACTTCTATGTTGATCGGTCCGAACATTCTCCCCTTTCTGCTTCTGTCACCTTCCAAATCCCTATCAAGATCCGGAATGCCAACGTCTCCTGTTGTATCATTGATGAGGGGGAATCCACATGTGTGATGTCCACTTTGCTTTGGAAGAAACTCGTATCTCCCGAGTTGGCCCCTTCCACTATCACCCCTTGAGCGTGGGATGGCAACTATTCCCAGCCCCTTCGCATGTTCCGCAATTGTCCTATTACTCTTGCAGGCAAGAATATTTGTGTTGACATGGAAGTCATTGATGCCCTTTTAGACTACAACATTATATTGGGTCATAGCTACACTTATACGATGTCTGATGTCCCATTTGTGGTTCATCGTAAGATGTTCTTTCCTCACAACGGAAATATTATCACCATCAACCAGTTGACATATTACGAACCGAAGTCTCAGACCTCCCCTGAGTCCATCATCTCTTCGGTGGCCAATAAATAGATAGTCGAACCTCCAACCAGTGTCTCACCCGGAGTCTACAAAGATTCCTCTCTGCTTGGTTCTTTCCCTGGTCCTTGTCCTCCTATATCTGATCCCATCTCGTCGAATGTTTTCATGATGCAATCATCTTGGTCCGACCTCAAACAGACTGGTTCGGCTGGTCAGCAGCCCCGCCCTCTGCAACTTTCTCCTAGCACCTTGCCTCAGCCTTTAGGACCCCCTCCTTAAGGCCCCTCATCTGCATCTAGTATCCATGAGCCTATCTACCCTCTTGGAATGGTTCCTCCTAGCCTTAACCATCTCGGAGATGTCCCGCCTGGCCATTACCCCTCCAATCAGATATGATTTCTAGCTCCCCCTCCTGGAGTATTTTCGGTAACTGTTATGGCTACCTTATCTCTTCCTAACATGACCCTGGGGATCCTAGTTTGGTACATTTATCCCCCAGCCACTATCTCGCCTGGTCAGCCCAAACCTTATACTGCTTTGACCCGGGTCCAACCAGTCGCCATGACCCCTCCCTTTGCTTCTATGCCTCAGCCACCTCAACAGGAACCCACTCCTGTTGCGAAAGCTTCGGGTGAGGGGGGAAAAGCCTATAAGAAGGCACCTAAGGACAAAGACACCCAAAAAACCCCTACTCTTCCTCAGCCTCCAAAGCGTACCCCTTGGTGTGCTTTGTGTGATGTTGTCGGTCATGCCACCCATACTTATACTGAATTGCCTCATATCAAGCCCATGGTCAATGAAGCATTTCCTGAGTCTAATATCCCAGAGATCGATGTCACCTTACCTGATTCATCCAAGAAACTCAAGACTTTGTGTGAATCATCCTTGTGCTTTGTGTGATTTACATGGCCACTATACTCACCTTTGTCCCTGCCTCGAAGACTATCGCACCTCTTTGGAAGCTATTCGCCAATTCAAGGCCCAGTACAATGATTCCACCTCTCCCTTATTTACATGTTTTGCTTCAGTAAAACCAAAGGACACGAATGCTCCCATTGACATTCCCCCTCCCGATGCCAAGTTAATGGAGTCTTCGACGACTATCCTCTACCTGTCATCATCTAAGAGATCCACGGTGGAAGATCCCTCTAGACTTCCCCTTTTGTTTCACTTGACCTCCCTTCAGCGATCACCCTGGGCTCAGCATCAGTGGATCCCTTATCTACTTGTTCTTCAATTACCCCCTGTGAAGATGTGCATGTGAAATTCTCTTCTCATGATGATGAGTCAGGTAGCTTTGCCGCATCATGTGGTTACCCTTCCACCAGTCACCCCATCTTTTACTGTGATGACGACATCATGGAAGCCTTCTCCACCCCTAACTTCATCTTTCCCGCCCATAAGAGGAATGGCACCATCTGTGTCTATGGTGACTTTGACGACCTGAGCACAAGCTACCCCCAAGGTAGCTCCCGCACACCACCTACCCGTCGGTATGTGGGTGATAGACATCCTACGTAGAGCACTCCCTCTATTAGTGTTTGTTTGATTCCTACCTTGCGTTTGGGTTGCTAGCATTGTTCATCATCCCCTCATTTTTTGTCTAGTGGCACCTTGCAGATAGACCCCCCGTCGACACCATATATCGATTATGCCGATGGTGCAAGTCGCTACTCCCAGAATCTAGCCTCGATAGGTTGGGCCATTTTTACCCCCTTACATTCACTTGTTCTCTCTAATGGCATATGCAATGGTACTGCCACCAATAACTAGGCCGAATTTGATGCAATGCGAGGCTTATTAGTTGATGCCCTTTCCCATTGCATCCTTCACCTTCATGTTCGTTTAGATTCCTTGCTTCTTTTCATGCAATTGAATGGTGTCTATCATGTGCATAATCTTGTCCTTTTTAGAATATATTTACGAGTGAAGCTTTTGATGCGTGAATTTGAAATCATTACATTCAGTCATGTACCTAGAGCACAAAATCACTATGCAGATAGCATTGCAAATAATATTCTAGATTGGCATTTATCACACACATTTCACACAAGACAATAACAATAAACCATAAAACAATGCATATCCATTATATGTGTCAATCAACATGTTTTAGAGTCCATCAACTATGATACAAATGACATGCCCATAACATGTTACAAAAATCAAAACTGGGGGCACCACATGCCCCTACATTTAATCACTATCTGGAGGATCCCATGCCAATGGCTCAGCTCCGACATCTTGTAGATCGCGCATCCCCTGTCCAGCCATCACCATGTGCCACATGACCCCTCGCCACTCTGAGGGCAGACCAATACATGACTCTATGTACTGGTCATCAAGATCTTGCCAACCGCGCTCTGAAAAACCGGTGAGAAGCCTCTCACATCTACGACGGATGTTCTCCAAGAGGGCCACTGCATCCTCAACTTGTGGTGCTCTCGACCCACTAGGTGTTGTAGCTCCTGCTACTGGAGGCTGTCCCATGTACCCAACTGATTTTACCGATGCTGTATCTGCATATCAAAAGTGAATGAATCAGTACCATATACAATCTTCTGAAACTTAAAAATGCACATAAAATATTAGCAACTTGTCACTTACCATTGACCCCCCATACTCGACCAGGTGGCAGTGGCAAGTCCGGGTCCCCATGATAACTCATCCCACTATAGGGATAGTCATCTATGTACAGTGGCATCTGATCCCATTGAGCGAAAAAATCAGGTCAGAACACCCGTCTAACTACCCCATCTCCCCCTCTGCATAGTAGCCGCCCCCAGCGACGCATCCTGGGCTCTCTTGGGCCCCCATCCTGGATCTGTATGTGAGGTCGAAGTTTCGGGATCTTCTCAAAGAAGAGTGAGCACAACACTGTGCCATATGCACAGTCATGGTTCACTTACCGCTTGCACAGCGACAACTATCGTTTCAACAAAGACAACATCATTTGGGCCCACCCATAGTAGGTCCCACTCAACGCACTCTCAACAAGCATCATTTGACCCCTAGTGATGTGTTGGAGTTCCTGGTTTCCCAGGATCCGCAGCATTGCTGCGGCCACGACGCGGGTCTCTAGCCTCTCTAGATCCCTGATTGGTATCTGTGTCTCCTTCAAATGGAGACCTGGTCGGAAATTGCGCTCTATAAACTACATGATGTTCTGCCCTCGAGGTAACACTGGCTGCATATTCCCCACCATCCCAAGTGATGGGAGACTAGTTAGGAAACATATATCCTGTACTGTCAACTCGATCCGGTGCCCCTGCACTATAAAGATCTCTTGATCTTGATCCCAATAGATGACAATCCATGCCAACAATGGCTCCCCATCTCTCATCAAAGGGTTCTCCATAAACTTCATGACCCCAAACCTAGCTAATGCAGTGCGGACACCATGATCCTCTTGGATCTCCGAACGTAATGTGTCCAGGTCTCTTTCTCTCCAGTTGATCCTCAACTATACCATATTTTCAGAAAACCATCATATTTGTCATTGTACAGAAAGGAAAGACTTCATTCAACCATAAAAACCCAACTCTCAGCTAAGAAACAACACCAAAATCCCTCTCTCTAACAGGTCACACTTTTCAGGGTTTTGTCTGGGGCAGGTCATAGTTTTCTGCCCAAACCTACTACCCAGGTCGCAAATATTGCCCCAAAAAGTGTGACCTGGCCATGAAGAAGAGTAAGGGCCTGTTCTTGAGCTTTGGGTGCCTAAAATGAACTTTTAATACACTAAAATGAAAGAGTAGGGTTAGGTCTCTTACCTACAACTGACGGATCTCGATTCCAACAGTCGGTTTGTCCGCTACGCTCACCACAAGATTTAGGGCCTTTTCTCCTCTCTACATTCACCACAGCTACACTTGCAAATGAATCAAATTGGAGGGAAAAAGCCTTATTAAAAGAGAAACCCCAGATTTTTCTTTCGCCAGCTGCGACCCAACCATAGCTCAGTTTGACAAACCGTTAGCACCGTTGGAAAGCTCTCACTGAGCTCTCAAATGGGTATCTTTTAGTTTTTTGTGATTTGATACTTCACCTGGACACATTTTTTCCAAGAAGGGTCACTTCACCACTCCTCAAAATCGAATTTCTTCACTTGCAACACTTGTAATTGGAGCACCACTTTGCCTTCATACTTGTCCATGCTCGTGTCAATTTTCATCATGAGTAACCATCTTGTACCCATGTTTTTAAGGTCCCCACCGGGCCTGTTCTGTGTGGCAGAATCATCGAGTAGCCCTTGTTTAGAGCATCCGAGTTGAGTCATCATTGCATCCATGGAGTCTATCCTGAGTCCTTTTGTATCCCGCTATAGTCCTCCATCCTTCATTTATTTGTTCCTCTCTCGTGTCACACATTTTGGCATTCAATCATACTATCCCCTATCCCCTCCAGTGCCGAGTCAGTAGCTGCCAGGTTATCCATGCCCTTTATACTCTAACGAGGTGTTGAGGCCTCGAAATTCGCTGCAACAACATGGGGGATGACCACTCGGTCCAGACCTTAAAGCAGTTCCTTTTCCGTTTGGAATAGTGGCTTCGACTGGTTTAACTAGGTATAGTTACCTTCTCTCAATCTCCATTTGCTTAAAGTATGACTTCTGTCTACCAAGGAGAAAGAGATATCAGATCATTTCTCTTGCCGATCGGACAAGAAAAGTGATCCTTAAGATAATTTGGGCTTAGCCAAGCCACAATTAAAGTTTTTCCTCCTTGAGAAGAGGGATTTTTTAAGATGTAGAATTTAATCTAAATGCAATATTATTCTAAGATGCAAGCAAAAGAAACTATTTTAATCCTATATCAATTAGGCAGATATAGATCTATCCCAACTGGGAGCAAGATGTTTTAAATAATTAAGATTTAAATATATTTGTTTTAAATGAATATCAAGCTAATGAAGTATTTCAATTAACTGATATTATGAATACCAAACACATTCTATCTATAGACCTCTTAACTGAAATAATCAATCAACAACACTCAGGAAGTAGTTCTCAAAATGATATTGATTATTTAATCAGTAACTTGAATAATTAAACAATAACATGCGCAGATAGTTCACAACATATCACTATTCAATAAATTAGTTTTATAAGACAAATTTCTGAGTCAATAATTACTCAGAGATCAAAATTTAACCCACAAGAGTAGAGACAAATAATAACATAAATTGAGGTAAATTACTCATACCGACAGAAGTGCACAAGTATGCGAGTAATTTGATACATTATTGTTATTAGAAAATGAAACCAACATTTAAAATAATAGTATTATGAATACCAATTTATTAAGTCCATTTCTCCAGTTCCGGTCTCTAACAATATTTTACAATGCCTGAACTTATGCTTTCAAAATCAGAGCTACAGTAGTGCAAGACTCTATTCATTATACATAACTCAAAATGTAAAAGAAAAACCTCAATAATCTCCAGATCTGAGATTCCTCTCCTCTCACCCTACACCTCTAAATTCTCTAGACAATAGTGCCATCAAGAATTAAAGAATTCCAGAATTGCAGAGGAGAGAAGCCCTTATTTCATTTTGCAATCTCCTATTTATAATATTTACAAAAGGATTTATTCATAAGAAAGTTTGTTTGAAGAGTGACTTTGCTCAATCAATTTTCATTGGTTCAAATCATATTATTCAATTTTTGGAGCTTTCTCATTGATTGATATCTTCCTCTTCTCATCTCTTCGACTGTTTTCCTGCAAAAACAAATCAAAACAAAATTAAAATGTAAAAATGAAATCAAAATGCAAAATCTAGTCATTAAAATAAATCCAATTAAAAATTAATTAAATAAATAATTGAAAAGAAAATATAAGCTTTCTTTTGATGTCTGTGCTGATCTAATTTTCCAAGGAGAACATAGACGAATGGATTTGCATTCATAAGAAGTTGTGGCAAATGAAAAATGCAAAAAATAAAACTCAGGAAATTAGTTTTGTTTAAAAAATTCAGAGCTTGATCTTTTGCTGAATTTTAGACCTAATAAATTATCAAAACTGGAAATGAAACCTCTTCAAGAATAATCTCCATCATTTTATCTTTCCAATGAGCTATCCTGGGCCTCATTTGGCCAAGTAAAACTCCATTTATGAGCTTCTAAAGTTGGTATATTAAAATTGCCAAAAATCTGGAATTTTTGTTTCTTGGGCTAAAAAAATCAAAATTTTAAATTAAATTCTAATCCTAAATTAGATTGTGATATTTAATTAATTGCAATTATATTATTAATCTAATTTAGTTATAATATAATTATAAATTAAGTTATAATTATCTATTAATTAATTTATAATTGCATTATTAAATTTAATAAAAACTAATTGAAAAATACAACTAAACTAATTAATGAAAAAAATGATTTATTGATTAATTAAAATATTATATTAATATTATAATTTAAATTATATTAAAATTATAATTAAAATATAATATTAATTATAATATAATTTATTTTAATTAATAATTCAAAAAATATAAAAAATGCACACCACATGAGAGAGAGAGAGGAGGAGTGGAGGGAGAGTATGGAGTGATAAGGGAGTAATAGAGGAGGGAATTTTGGTAAAAGAAAGTGACGTGGTTGGTAGAGGTGAGGCCAATCACAATCGCAAAGTCAAAACTTATCGCAAACTGCACTTGGAGATGGGTAGCGATGAATGTTCGACAATAAAAAGTAAGATATGTGATGCACGATGGGAGTGAAGGAGCGGTAGACAGGTAACGTGGCAGGCAGGGACCAAATCGCAAATTACAAAGTTAAAGGTTTATCGCAAATTGCAGTTAGAGACGATTAGTGGTAAATTTTTTCGCAATAAAACAATAAGATATGCGATGTGATTGATGTGGCGGGTCCCATATAATATCACATCAACTTTTCAGAAAGAGAGCATATGAATGTGGTGAAGATTTCTGCGATGGCCGATATGCGGAAAGGTAAGGGGTTCTACCAATAGGTTTTAAGCGGCGGTTTGTAATGTATAATGTGGTAAGGTTAATGTTATGTAACACGACTGTTCGATGGGTGGGCAGAGCTATAATCATTAAAATGAATAAGTTAACTAAAAAAAAAAAAAAAAATTGGATATTGGGGAAAAAGGTGAAAATAGTAAAAACGAAATAAAAGTTTAATATTTACAATGAATGACTATTTTAACTATAAGAATTGAAATATTGGTCCATTTATACATTTTGAACTCAAGCGAGAAAATAATCAAAACTTCAAAGGAGTGCCATTTACAAACCGTTTGACCAAATGAAGTGAAACAAGTATCGTTGGAAAGCTTATGAAAAACTAGATTCAATGAAATAATCAAAATAGAAATCCAATAAAAATGAAAAATAAAAAAATTACAAAATAATTAACTTAATCAAAATCCTAAAATGTGTTTAGCCAAGAATTTTGTAGAAATAGTCCCCATTATTTGAAGTACATAAGTTAAAAATGGGGGGTTGTGTTTTACCACAACAATGGCGACATGCAGAAGAAGAAACAATTATCTCTGATTAAAGATAATGAACTTAAATTTATGTTAGGTCCCTATATCACTAGTTATTGTTGTTAGTGTAACCCCCTTATTGTTATTATTGTACCCTTGTAACCCCCATTTTGTTATTATTGTGCCCTTAAATTATTATTGTTAGGTCGGCTAGGATTACATTGTGGCCCACTAGGATTACATTATGGCCCCATGGACTCCTATATATAGAAAGGAGGTTTTGTAAACTGTATCATCCAAGAATTGTTCATTAATGTAATGTATTGAAGGTTTCCCCCTCGAATTGGCTTATTTCTAAGGCGTTGATATCTCTTTTCTTCTATTTTTGGAGCTGGTTACACAACATTTGGTATCAGAGCTTTGGATTCTAGGGTTTCGCTGCTCCAAACAGGTTATCGTGGAATTTTTGCTATAAATTTTGTTCTACGAAGTTTCAGAAGATGAAATTTTTAGGGTGCGAAGCCAAAATCCTAAGGAAAATCGTCTAAAAATTTCAAAGCTTGGTTCACAATATTTTCAGAGATATGATCTGTGGAAGTTAGGTCTTTTTTTCAAGCTCCTAAACAGGTCATCATGGAATTTGCGCTATAACGTTTTTTCTACGAAGTTTCAGAATCTAAAATTTTTAGGGTGCGAAGTTGAAATCTTGAGGAAACTCGTCACAAAATTTCAGAGCTTGATGCACAATATTTTTGGAGATATGATCTGTGGAATGTAGTGCTTTTTCAGGCTCCCAAATTTCATCTCAAAAAGGTGATCGTGGGAAAAGTTCAATAACGCTCTCTCTGAGCATCAGATTGGAGTGTCGTAAAAAGTGGTCGCAAGTACAGGGACTGAAGTTTCTTGGCTATCAAATTTAGAGGTGAAGGACGAAACAGTGACACGTGGCAAATCGTACAATTTCGCTCTACTGAACTAGTCCATAATTAGGTCATTGTGGGAGATTGGACATAAATTTGTCTTGGAGAATCCAATTCAGGTCAAACCTGTGGCATTCAAAAGAGAATTCAGAGGGATACTTTAGTGTTTAATTTTAGATATTGAAGAGCTGCAATCACAGAGATAATCCAATTTCAATATCGAGCTCCTCAAAAGCAAGAAAAAGGTGTGTATTTTTGTTTCCGAATTGCATAAGTCTTGTTTGAAAAATCAATTTGAATTGATTCCAAGGGCATATTGTAGAATAGATATCAGTATTGGGTTCTAAAAAATTCCCCGTCAAAATAATTCAACACCCATTAAGCCTTCAAAAGGCTTTACTATGACTTATGAAGATGAAGAATTGCAACATGATCTATCAAAATTACAAGAGCAAGTGCACCAAATTCCGCTCTCGCAAAGAGCAGCAAAAAATGAAATGGAAGTTTTGAAGAAAGGCGTGGAAGCAAAGATGGATGGCGTGAAGAATAATATGGATGGTTTGAAGAAAGGTCGGGAATCTAAGATAGATGGCATGGAGGCTGGCATGGAATCTAAGATGGATGACATGGAAGCTAAGATCGATGAGAAAATGGAAAATATGAAGAATGTTCTAAAAGCAGACATGGAAGGTTTGACAAAGTTGATACAATAAATGTTTCCTAATGGTGAAAATATAGTAGAAGAACCTCATGATGAGAATAAAATAAATGTTAATCATGATTTCATAAACTCTAATGTTGGCGGGAAAAACCACCATATTCCAAAAATGGATATGAGGAAGTTTGATGGAAAGGATATTTTAACATGGATACTACAGATGGAGTAATATTTTGATCTCCATAACATGCAAAACACACAAAAGGTACACATTGCAACTTTACATTTAGAACAAAATACATTTGTATGGTATCAATGGCTTTGCTCCCGTAAAAAAATTGTCACTTGGTCAATTTTTACGAAGGAAATGATAGCGCATTATGAGGATACAAAGAGCAACACCTTCTTTAGCCAATTGATAAATCTTAAACAAAAGGGTTTAGTGGGGGAGCACATTGAGGACTTCCAAAAATTGAATATAAGGGTAACTGATATTCCAGAGGAACACAGGATTGATCTCTTCATAGGCACTTTAAAGGATAACATCCAACATGAAGTTTGCGTTTTGGAACCTAATTCATTGGAGAAGGCATTCAGGTTGGCAAGAAAAGTTGATTGTAAAATTATGGCGACAAGGAAGCCTACCACTCAATTCTATAAAGAAGGAAGTGTTGCTACGCCTAGATTTCCACAACCTACAATATTGACACCGCAACAATTGGAAGAAAAAAGAGCAAAAGGGCTTTGCTATAGTTGTGATAGAAAATACACTAAAGGTCATAAGTGGGTTGAGAAGAAATTATTTTACATAGATTGTGAAGAAGAAGAAGAAAATGAACAAGAAGAGGATATACACCGGGAACCAGCCCTAGAAGAGGAAGAAATGAATCCGACCATATCGTGTAATGCACTGGCAGGAATTACCACTCCTCAAACTCTCAAGATAAAAGGACATATCAAGAAGAGAAAGGTAATAGTGTTGATTGATTAAGGTAGCACCCATAATTTTATTCATTGTAAGGTAGCCAAGAAATTAAATTGTTTCCTATACCCAGCACCAGAATGTCAAGTGATGGTTGAAAATGGAGGAACTATAAATTTCTCTGGAAAATGTCATAATATCAAGCTAACCATGGGGGAATATGTATTGACTAGTCCAATGCTTTACATTCCTATGGGAGGTGCTGATGTTGTGCTAGGAGTACAATGGTTACAATCTTTTGGGACGGTAGCTTTCAATTTTCAAGAACTTTTCTTGAAATTTTTTTTCAGAAGGAAAGGAAGTCGAATTACGAGGTATTGCAGGGAAGCCAGGAAGGATAATAAGCTCTAATGTCATGACAAATCTTCTAAAGAAATAACAATGAGGCGTAATTACACAATTATGCTCACTAGAAGTTCCAACATCAAAATCATATATTTCTGTAGATCTCCAACAAGTCTTGGACAATCATTCCAAGGTGTTTGAAACTCCCAAAGGACTCCCACCTATTCGTGATCATGATCATGCTATTCATTTGATTCTAGGAAATGTTCCTCCAAACATCAGGCCTTATAGATATCCTTACATCCAAAAGAGCGAAATTGAACGTATGATTGCAGAAATGTTAGAGGCGGGTATAATTCAACCTAGTCAAAGTTCTTTCTCTGCTCCTGTAGTATTGGTACACAATAAGGATGGATCATGGCGAATGTGTCCAAATTATAGGGAGATAAATAAGCTCACCATTAAAGATAAATTTCCCATTCCTGTGATTGATGAATTATTGGATGAATTACATGGAGCAATTTATTTTACCAAGTTGGATCTTCGTTCAAGATATCATCAAATTAGAATGAAGACCGAAGATATTCCAAAAACAACATTTCGAACTCATGAGGGTCATTATGAATTTTTGGTCATGCCTTTTGGCCTTACCAATGCACCTTCTACATTTCAAGGGTTGATGAATTCCATTTTCAAACCCTTCCTTAGAAAATTTGTGCTAGTATTTTTCGATGATATACTAATATACAGTAGGTCTTGGAAGGATCATGTTCAACATGTTGATAAGGTGCTCAAACTATTGGAGGATAAACAATTATATGAAAAAACATCCAAATGTTTCTTTGGAGTACAAGAGGTGGAATATCTGGGTCATATTGTATCTCATGAGGGTGTTAAGGTAGACCCTAACAAAATTAAAGCCATAAAGGAATGGAAAGTCCCCACAACCATAAAGCAGTTGCGAGGATTTCTCGGGTTAACAGGGTATTATCGCAAGTTTGTTAAGAATTATGGGAGAATAGCAGCACCTCTAACAACATTATCGAAGAAAGATGCATTTTCATGGACTCCTGAAGCAACTAAGGCCTTTGAACATCTTAAAGAGGCAATGTGCCTAGCACCGGTCTTAGCTACGCCAGACTTCACAAAAACCTTTATTGTGGAATGTGATGCCTTAAGAAATGGAATTGGTGCTGTTTTAATGCAAGAAGGAAGACCCATTGCTTTTGAAAGTCGTCCAATCAAAGGAAAGTATTTACAAAAACCTATTTATGAGAAGGAAATGTTAGCAATACCGCATGCACTAAAGAAATGGCGAACTTACCTAATGGGAAGACACTTCAAGGTAAAAACTGATCATGATAGTCTTAAACACTTTTTGGAACAAAGACTATCTTCAGAAGAGCAGCAAAAATGGGTCACAAAGATGTTGGGTTATGACTTTGAAATAATCTAAAAAAAAGGAAATCTTAATGTTGTTGCAGATGCACTCTCAAGAAAGAATGAAGAGGTGGAAGCATTGCTTTGTGCCATTTCTATTATCCAACCAGATTAGATAACCAAAGCAAGAGATGAATGGAAGAAGGACAAAGATGTATGGACACTCATTCAAAAGTTGCAGCAAGATCCTAGTACATCTGATACATTTAGTTGGAAAAATGATTTCTTATGGTACAAAGATCGCTTATATCTTTGTAAGAATTCCCAACTAAAACAAAATATTCTTCTGGAATTGCACACTTCTCCTTTAGGAGGACACTTGGGATTTTTAAAAACTTACCAAAGGGTGAAGAAAGAATTTTTTTGGGATGGCCTTAAATCTGATATTCAAAAGTTTGTGACGGAATGTTTGGTTTGCCAGCAGAATAAAGTTGAGACAATTAAGACCCCGGGACTTCTACAACCTTATCCATTCCAAGTCAACGTTGGGAGGAGATTTCAATGGATTTTATCACAGGTTTACCTAAGTCCGAAGGAAAGAGTGTCATCATGGTGGTAGTTGATAGACTTACCAAGTATGCACACTTTTGTGCATTATCTCATCCATTTAAAGCAAGTACAGTTGTTACTACATTTATGGACAGAATTCAAAAGCTACATGGAAGCCCAAGGGTTATTATGAGCGACAGAGATCCCATTTTTACTGGAAATTTTTGGACGGAGTTATTTTCTTGTTTGGGTACTCAATTAGCTCATATCTCATCTTATCATCCTCAATCCGATGGTCAAACCGAGATAGTAAATAAATGTTTGGAAGGATATCTTCGTTGTTTTGTATCTGATAAACAAACACAATGGGTCAAGTGGTTACCTCTCGCCGAATGGTGGTATAACACTTCCTTCCATACTGCAGCAAAAATGACCCCATTTATGGCACTTTATGGATATCATCCACCATCGATCACATCATATTTAAGGGAAAATTCAAAGGTTCAAGCAATGGAAGATCACATCGAGCATCAGCAAGAAGTTCTCCAAATCTTAAAGGATAACCTGAATTTGGCACAAAATCGAATGAAACAACAGGCAGATCAACATCGCAACGAGAGAAGTTTTGATGTAGGAGATTGGGTATTTTTACTACTACAACCATACAAACAAATGTCCCTCAAGCAAGCTAAGAAGGATAATAAATTATCGCCAAAGTACTATGGTCCTTACAAGGTGTTTCAAAAGATTGGTACTATGGCATACAAATTGGAGCTTCCTGCTTCTTCGCGAGTGCATCCAGTTTTCCATGTTTCATGCTTAAAGAAGGTTATAGGTGAAAATCTTCCAGTTCAAACAATATTGCCAGAACTTGATGAGGAAGGAAAAATCATATTGGAACCTGAAGCGGTCATGGAAACAAGAACGCGACAGCTACGGAATCGATCAATTTCAGAGTATCTCATCAAGTGGAAGAACTTACCCACTGAAGATTCTACATGGGAGGATGAGAATTTTATACGTAATCACCTGGTGAGTCGCTTCGTTGCTTAGTGACAACACTTTTTTGAAGGAGAGGGGCATGTTAGGTCCCTATATCACTAGTATAGTCCATTATTGTTGTTAGTGTAACCCCCCTATTGTTATTATTGTACCCTTGTAACCCCCATTTTGTTATTATTGTGCCCTTAAATTATTATTGTTAGGTCGGCTAGGATTACATTGTTGCCCACTAGGATTACATTATGGCCCCATGGACTCCTATATATAGAAAGGAGGTTTTGTAAATTGTATCATCCAATAATTGTTCATTCATGTAATGTATTGGAGGTTACCCCCTCGAAGTGGCTTATTTCTAACGCGTTGATATCTCTTTTCTTCTATTTTTGGAGTTGGTTACACAACAATTTACCCAAAGGTTAAAAATAATGGAAATCACGAAATTGTCTAACAATAAAGAATTTCCATAGGTCTCACATAAATAAATTAAGCAATATGAGTTTGTAAATATAAGTACTTAAAACAAACTCGAGTAAAATTGATGAATCCAAATTTGAGGAAATTTGTTTTTTTTTTTTTTTTTCCTCATGTGAAAAATAAAAGAAAGTAGAGATAGGAGTTTTTGATAAAGCATATATCCATTTTGTGATTGTCTTTGACATCACTTCACTGCCAGCGAACCTAAACAGTACCCTGAAGAAGTTCTCTTTTGGAGTGTAAAAACTCTGGTAAACTTGAATAAGTATATATTATTATTGATAAAAGATGAGATATGAGATATGATTACAATGGGGAACCACCGAGGCTTTAAATATAGCCTCATGGTGTCCCTTGGTGAAGAGGCATGATCTTTGATCATGCCCTTTCACTTAATAAAACCTAATATAACTATATCTAACTAATAATTAATAAAATATACATGACATTGCCCCTCTCTTAAAGATGCTTTGTCCTCAAAGCATACGTAACGATGGACAATGTTGACGAACGCCTAGGTTTCTTGAGTGGCGGGCTCTTGCTTCCCACATTTTAAAAAGATCGTGGAGCATCTTCTCGAGTTCAATCTTTTGGTGATGTGGATAGCGACAAGATTTGATATTGACAGGGTCAGGTCCTTTCTTAACTTCTATTAGATATTCATGTTCCTTATTAGGAGGTATTTTTATTGGCATGTCTTGGAAGAATTTTTCGTGTTTCCGAACTATTCCTTGTTCTTCTGGTGATTTTTGGTGATTATTTTTTAGATTTAGAGGTAAGTTACCAACAATTATTGTCCGATGCAACTTCTCCTCATCAGCAAATGCTTTCTTCTTAACAACCATATCTGATTCATCACCGAAGGCCTCAACAGCTTCTGGCACTGTATCAGTGGCTTCAAATGTGTTTGTCTCTTCCCATTTTTCTATCAAATCTGGGGATGAAACATTTTTTTGTTTATAAGCATCTGTATTTTCATGGTCTCTTTCATTTTCAATGACTACGTCTGTAGTTGCATCTGTGATAGCAGTCACGTTGAATTCTTTATGTGGCTCTTCCACCAACATTGTTTCATTTTCTGCTATAGGATTTTCATTTATATAAAAGTTCTTAATAACTTCTGTTGCTGCATTACTAGCTTTATTAGTGTATTGAGTTTCATTTTCTTCTCTTGGTTTCTCAGCTCTATAACTTTCATGGTTGATTTCAGAGTCTCTGCTTCTAGGTATTTCAACACTATAGCTTTCATGTGAGCTGGTTTCCAATTCAACCTCATTCAATTGCTCTTTTTGAAACATGTCATCTTCATGATTATGATCTAAATTAGCTGCATTGTTTAGTTGATTATGTTCGACATTTGGGAATATTGGAGGTTGTGTCTGACTTAACTTATCTATCTTATCATTTAGCTTATCGAAGAGTTCTGTCATCTTGTTTATTGCTTCGTTATGCTCTGTCATCTTGTTCATTGCTTCGCTATGCTTTTTTGTGACCTCGTGATGATTTAGCCACATTTGTCTTTCTATTCGATTTGTCGTATCATGAACCTTTTTGATGTCGTTGGAGTGTCTTGCAACTGTACCTTCAAGATCGACTAATCTTTTTTCGAATTCTTCGGAATTATTATTGATTTGTTTCTCAAGATCCACCAATTTCTTCTGGAATTCGGCCATCGACATAGATGAAGACATTGAATGTGTATGAGGTGGGGAATATTTTTCTACCAGTTTTTCCCTCTTTTTTTTAAAATTAATTAATTAATTAATATTTAATTAATTAATTTTTTTTTTTTTTGAAATAATAATAATAATTATTATATATATATAATTATATAATTATGGGGAAATTTTTTTGTTAAATTTGAAAAGTCACGTTGTTTTGAAAAGGGTGAATGGGTTTTAATACCATGGGCTCCAAAACCACGAGCTTGTAAACCACGAGAAATTACTCTTCCTTATTTCTTTTTACTTTGTCTTCACATGTACATATATGTACTTCTTTATATATATATATCTCTTTTTACTTTTTCTTTTTTCTTTTGGAACTATTTTCTTTTAAATATTTTTTTTTTTCCTTTTTAATTTATTTCCCCCTTTATGTTAACTTTCCTTCTCTCTTTTATTTTATTAATGTATATATTTCTTTCTTCTTCTTCTTTTTTAAAAACAAATGTTGCTACCCACTAGCACTTGGTTTTTAAAAAAATCTGTAATTTTGGAATTTTCTTGTAATTCCTTAATTCTGGGTGATCACACAGATCTCAAAGAGCGATGGCTTTGATACCAATGGAGTGTAAAAACTCTGGTAAAATTGAATAAGTATATATTATTATTGATAAAAGATGAGATATGAGATACGATTACAATGGGGAATCATCGAGGCTTTAAATATAGCCTCATGGTGTCCCTTGGTGAAGAGGCATGATCTTTGATCATGCTCTTTCACTTAATAAAACCTAATATAACTATATCTAACTAATAATTAATAAAATATACATAACATCTTTTATGCCATACAAGTCTAGTCCCGCTGCAAGCGAACGTCCATAGCCTCGACAGGTTTACTTGTATTTCCCATGCTTCCTATTTTTATCACTCTTTTGATAAGTGCATTTGCAATTTTTTTATTTATGAGGTATTTGAGTGAAAGAGGTGGGATGGTAATAGAGATTTTATGTTTAATGGACATAGTACTTTCATAATGTTTGCTCCAAATTCTTTCCCTGCAACTATCAATCAAAGGTTTTTTATGTGGAGGGGTGGGAGGGATTCATTGAATTAAACTCAAATCAGTTCTTTCCTTGAAAAAGTAAACTCAATCACTTAGAAAGGATATGTGTTATTCCACGAAAAATATTTTAAAGCAAGATGGCTTTATGGTTCCATAAAGATATGCCTTTAATGATAAATGAAATTCACTTAAATGGATAGAGTAAAAGATTTCTCATGTATGTCAACAACTGTGAGGTAAGAAAAATTCCTTTCATATAAATCATGACAAATTCACCAAAATCAAATCAAAACTGAAAACAAAAGGAAAATAATTCCTAAACTAAAGTAAGAAAAGAAATCAACAAAATAAAAAAAAATGAAGAAAGAAAAAATTAAAAGAAAAACAAAATTTAAAAGCTAAACTCTAACAAGATCGCTTATATGAATTTATCAACAAAGGATTATAAAAGAAAATAAGCATATGTACGTTCATTCATGTGTTGAGATTTTTAATTTTTTTTTATCTTGCAAATTTATATAAAAATGAGGCTCTCAAAATGTAGAAGGTGAATAACAGTTATGATAGATAATATGCTCAATGAGAAGTTTCTGTTTGTTGCAAATTTTCTTCTTCAAGACAAAACCTGCATAAAAGCATCTTAACTATTTTTTAATAAAATTGATGCTTTAAAGAAACAGATTAAAGGTTCAGAAACTCCCCAGTCTAGCTGGTTTGATGAGGATCATTACTGCTTCTCTCAAGAATTTCATAGGGTAAAAGAAAATGAACTTCGAAAAATGAACTGGTAGAGGTATGAAAGGTTTATGAAGACCTGTAGAAACAGTGTTCAAGATCAGCAAAGACTACAACAAAAATGAAGAAATGTGAATAAATGAAAGTGGACACATGAAACTTACCATTGAATAACTACATTTAAACTTACCTGAGAAAGATGATTTTCTCCAATGCAAGTTAACTTCTTTCTTTAATTAGAATTAAAAGCATGAAGAAGTTTTATTGACTCAAAATCATTATTTATTAAATATAAAGTAAAACAAGCAGTTAACTAAAAGAAAGCAATGTTTCATGTTCAAGGAATCAGAAATAAATTGAATCCATTAGAAATGAGGATGAAGTTATGCTTCTTTATGAATTGCAACGATGAATGTTATTTTTGCTTTTTCCATTTTGAATTTATATCAGCCCCAAAATATTGAAATTGATTCGAAATCCCGAATAATGTAACAGTATATAAAGATGATTTGAATCTTTATATGATAAGTATGGAGAAAAAATTAGAATAAAAGAAAATTAAAAATATAAATTAATCATCGGCACATTACCTTGCTAAATTTTTCGCATTGCGAGATGCTTTTCCATGCATAACTTAAAATTTGTAACTTACACTTTTGTCGATATGCGATTGAGCTCTTTCCATAATAATTTAAAAGATAATGGAGGAAAACCGAATATCAAAATTTATCGCATTAAAATATCTTGAAGCCAAATTTTTATTTGAGTTAGCAATGCGATATAATTATTGTGATGGAAATGTCGCGAGATGAGCAAGTGCGATGGGAAACTACAAAGGGATGAATGAGATATCGGAAAATAATCATATCGAAAGATTAAAGCTTGTGAATGAACTGAAATGCCAATATTATTCTTGTGATAAGGAAAATGTGGTAAATGAATGATGCAATGTGACTGAAAATATCAAAATATATGCGTGGAACTTTGGTTTTGTGGCCCACACAAACGATGACCAACCACGCACGTTTTCCCTTCACATCTTTTATAATTTACCCTCTCGCAGATTTTAAAACTTAACTCTTTTTCAATTTTACGATTTTGTGATTTCGCAATTCGCAGCATACTCCAGATCGCTCGTTGCAAATTTTATCGTTTAACATATTAATTATCTCGTGCGATATGTGAAATGTGTATCATTGTGTCACAATCTTCTTACCTTGTCATTTATCGCATCACAACTAATATAACTTACCGAGTGAGGTTTTTAACAATAACCATGAAAATCGCTGATATGCGAAATGTAATTTCGTTGATGCGCTGATGTGCGATGAAGAACAGACCCGATATTTTATTATATCAATTTTAATTTCATATCGGATCTGGGACATCGGAACTTTTAAATATACGCCCCTACCAAATTTTTGATTTATAAACAGTTGCTATATCTGTATGTAAAGCAGATTTAAATGTCATACCGGGTCCGGGTTATATGAACATCACAATTTTGGAAAAGCAATTTTATCGGAAACTGAGTGAGAGTATTGAAATTGGTTCAGAATATATGTATCGAAGGTTTCCTATCGGGAATTGTTAAGAGCTTTCTTTGATTTGTGTTGAGATATAGATACGATATCAGACGGAGAGATCATCGAATATTGGAGGGAATGAGAATATCAGGAGGCCAGATATATTTAGTGTATGCTCATTTAAGAGCCTCCGATATATGATTTGCGATATATAATGAGCCATATATGGGGTCGATGATTTCTTAAAGTATTTAATTCAAAAATAAAATGAGTGTTTTAACTTTGTTTTATAATAAACAACCCTTTAATTAAATGTCAAATTTTTTTTTATTGGAAATTACTTTTATCATAATTTTTTTATAAAGAGAGTTGTGAAATAAAATGATCTAATATGATTATTCTGACAATTTCCTAAGACTTATCAGGATTTCAATATAAGCAAAATTTATATATCCTTCAAATTTAAGGTGAAATCATAAATAGTTCCCTGAACATGTTGCGGATTTTGGAAACAAGGGTTGGTTGCTTGCTTATATCAGATCTACATAATCAAGTTAATGAAGATCTACACACGAAACAAAATAGAAATAAGAAACAACCTTTGAAAGAAAAATAAACAATAGATGATGATGAATCTATAAACACATACCTGGAAGAATTTTGATTGTAAGTTTTACCTCTTTGAAGCTTCAAGTTCTCCCAGATTTTCTCAAAATTTTGCATCAGTTCAATATCACCTTTTTATTTTAATCTAAAATGTTAAGTAATGATTTTTTTCAAATTACATCCTTTCCAATATTAGAAGACAAGACTAGTAAAAACAAGTTCTTATAATTACTTTTGATTAAAAAATTGTCAAGTGGTAGAAAATTCTTGGAATTTCTTCATGTATGATCAATGTTATGAATTTTGAAAAACAAGAAAATTGAAGGCTTGACAAATAATTATGATCAAATGATTCAAAATCTTATAGAATTCTCTAGACTTCTTTTCTATAATTGAAATGGGATGCCCAAAAGAAATTGAATTCATTACTTGTTTTATTGAAAATTTGAAATAAAGAAATAAATGCAAACAAAAAAGAAAATTAATCTATTCCTATTTCTAATTTAATGAAGGAAACATGAATAGGTATAGTCATACTTCCAATGAAGCCATGTAAGAATTTTAATTCCTGCATATATGTACATGTCAAACATTAGTAAAAATGCAAATATAATTAAAATACAAAAATAAATCTGAAAGCAAAATGTATCTTTATTGTTAGTAGATTATTCACCGTTACCTTCTCTTGAAATGTCCTTTCCAACTGAATTTCAATTGGGTCATAGAAATCTAGATGGATTTCCATTATTGAGTAGGAGAGGTTTAAAAGAGTAGATGATAGGCCAAGTTGTAAAAATGATCTTTCAGAAACAATGGCATGTGTGATTTTGTTAGTGTTATGATTAAGTGCTAAATTATTAACGATATTCCGTGAAGGAAAACTTTCCAAATGTCTTTCAAATTGATCAATGAAAAATGGATGGAAGTTCGATAAATCCAATAGAAGATTTTTAATTGAATTAGATTGTTGGTCATAAAGTAAAGATACACTCTCTTTTTGGCACTGCTCTTGAGAAGTAAGAAGTAATTGATAAGGAATGAACATCAACTGAAATTGGAAATTTAATAACTATCGATGTTCACATTTATAGTTTGAATCTTTATTTTTCCCTTGAGGTAATGCTTCAATTGAGTGCTTAATGTTGAGCTTCTCAATATGCCAACACAAAGTATCTAAAAATCTAAGACTAAAAACATAAAATAAATCTGAAGTTAAAATAAAATGTTGAAAAAATAACAAAATTGAATCATAGTTTACACTGGTGTTGCAATTATTGTTACAACCCAATTGAGACTGACTTAAAGAAACTTCCTCTTCACAATAATTGGGCAAAATAATGCAATTAGAATGATTGTTGATACCCACTTGTGAATTAGAGAGAAGGATATGACTCTGAATAGGAATGCGGGCTTGAACATCATATAAATCATAGATTGGAATGGTTTCTTGAATGCTGAAATCATAAGTATGATTAATTGTTTGAAAATGAGAACTCTTTGGAATAATTTCTGAATTAGATTGTTCTTTATTTTCACATGTGATTAAACTTTGATCATGAGGATTCAATTGTATATAAAACAAATCAATATCCTCAATGTCAAAGTAGCTATCATATATGACCTTATGACATTCATTAGAATTCCTTTCAATCTCACCTAATGTATCAAAACAAGAAGGAATATTGAGCTCATGTTCATTAATTCCAGAAGAATGATCATTAATTAATTCTCTATCTTGATCAAAACTAATCAAAAATTTATTTAGATCAGCCTCTCTGTTTTCTGAAATATCTTTAATGAGAAGAGAGGTTAAATTGCTATTAGAAAAAGTGTCAAGATAAAGACAAAATATGAATATGAAACAATGTATTTGAAAATGTCTCTATTTGAAAACTCTTGTGCATTTTCTTCATTTAAAATTTAAAATTTAAGATCATTTACTTGGCCACTTATGCTTTCTTGAAGAATGTTGCTTTGTTGTTCTGAATTTGAAATTTGTTCATTGTAAGAGATTTCAGAAATTTTTACAGCAGATTTCATATTATCGAAAATTTTAATCACTGTTGGTATTTGCTGGATTATGATCTGATTTTTTGATTCTAATGCATACTGATTTTCAAATTTCAAAGCGGTATTTTCTTCAATACTGCTGCTAATATTTTTTTGCAATTGATCAGTGAAATTCTCCAAGCTTCGTGATTGAGATTCATGGAAATGTGAAGGTGCACCTTGATCTTTCTCAATACTATAAGAAATGTGCAGAAATTAAAGGAATTGATTATACAAAATAGAGGCCATTTCATCATCATTTTTTTGTACCTCCATATTGGAATTATTACTTATGTTAATGAAATTAGGATGAAATTGATCAAAGTTTGAAATAATTTCACATGGGTTATGAATGGAAGGAAGAGAGAAAATATGCTCTAACCAATCTAATAATTATTTTTTCGAAGGTTTATCTTCAATTTTAATTTTTAAACAATTTAAAGGAAACCTGATGGTAAAATCAATTAATGACTCACCTTCAAACCTTCGTAGATCTTCAAAATCATCACATACATGTCTGTAGATATATCTATCAAATTTACAAAGGAAGATTGTAATAAATTATTCCCAAGTGTGGATTGAGGCAACTGGAAGTGATTTACACCAGTTTCTAGCTTTTGCCAAGAATGTAAGAGTAAAAATCCTGCATAAAATACCTTCATCAATTTTATCAAAGGCCGAATTTGAAAATTTTTGAATGAATTGTAAAGCATGATTAAATGCGAAAGTATTCCTCTTACCATTAAAATTTACCTAAGACAAGAGTCTTACTATTTCTGGTGGAGTATTGGAAGATGCTCATCCAGAAATACAACTTCAAATTGGAAGTTTTAAAGGAGCCATAAAAATAAAATGTTAGAATATAAAGAATCCAAAGGAAAACCAGTCTCAGGCCCTCCTTCTAGCACCAAAATGTTGAGGCCTCGAAATTCGTTGTAACAACATGGGGGATGACCACCCGGTCCGGACCTTAAAGCAGTTCCTTTTCCATTTGGAATAGTGCCTCCGACTGGTTTAACTAGGTCCAGTTACCTTCTTTCAATCTCCATTGGATTAAAGTATGACTTCTGTCTACCAATGAGAAAGAGATATCAGATCATTTCTCTTACCGATCGGACAAGAAAAGTGATCCTTAAGCTAATTTGGGCTTAGCCAAGCCACAATTAAAGTTTTGCCTCTTTGAGAAGAGGACTTTTTTAAGATGTATAATTTAATCTAAATGCAATATTATTCTAAGATGCAAGCAAAAGAAACTATTTTAATCCTATCTCAATTAGGCACATATAGATCTATCCCAACTGAGAGCAAGATGTTTTAAATAATCGAGATTTAAATATATTTGTTTTAAATGAATATCAAGCTAACGAAGTAGTTCAATTAACTGATATTGTGAACACCAAACACATTCTATCTAGAGACCTCTTAACTGAAATAATCAATCAACAACACTCAGGAAGTAGTTCTCAAAATGATATTGATTATTCAATCAGTAACTTGAATAATTAAACAATAACATGCGGAAATAGTTCACAATATATCTCTATTCAATAAATCAGTTTTATAAGACAGATTTCTGAGTAAATAGTTACTCAGAAATCAGAATTCAACCCATAACAGTAGAGACAAATAATAACATAAATTGAGGCAAATTACTCATACCGATAGAAGTGCACAAGTATGTGAGTAAATTGATACATTATTGTTATAAGAAAATGAAACCAGAATTTAAAATAATAGTATTATGAATACCAATTTATTAAGTCCATTTCTCTAGCTCCGGTCTCTAACAGTCTTTTACAATGCCTAAACTTCTGCTTTCAAAACCAGAGCTACAGAGTGCAAGACTTTGTTCATTATATATAACTCAGAATGTAAAAGAAAAACCTCGATAATCTCCAGACCTGAGATTCATCTCCTCTCACCTTACACCTCTAAATTCTCTAGACAATTGTGCCATCAAGAATTCCAGAATTGTAGAGGAGAGATGCCCTTATTTCATTTTGCAATCTCCTATTTATAATATTTACAAAAGGATTTATTCAAAAGAAAGTTTGTTTGAAGAGTGGTTTTGCTCAATCAATTTTCATTGGTTCAAATCATATTATTCAATTGTTAGAGCTTTGTCATTATTTGAGATCTTCTTCTTCACATCTCTTCAACTGTTTTCCTGCAAAAAACAAATCAAAAAAAAATTAAAATGTAAAAATAAAATCAAAATGAAAAATCTAGTCATTAAAATAAATCCAATTAAAACTTAATTAAATAAATAATTGAAAAGGTAATATAAGCTTTCTTTTGATGTCTCTGCTAATCTAATTGGCCAAGGAGAACATAGACGAATGGATCAGCACTCATAAGAAGTTGTGGCAAATGAAAAATGCAAAAAATAAAACTCAGAAAATTAGTTTTGTTTAAAAAATTTGGAGCTTGATCTTTTGTTGAATTTTAGACCCAATAAATTATCAAATCTAGAAATGAAACCTCTTCAGGAATAATCTCCATCATTTTATCTTTCCAATGAGCTATCCTAGGCCTCATTTGGCCAAGTAAAACTCCATTTATCAGCCTCTAAAGTTTGTATATTAAAATTGCCAAAAATCTGAATTTTTTGTTGTTTGGGCTAAAAAAATCAAAATTTTAAATTAAATTCTAATCCTAAATTAGATTGTGATATTTAATTAATTAATTCTAATTAATTGCAATTATATTATTCATCTAATTTAGTTATAATCTAATTATAAATTAATTTATAATTATCTATTAATTAATTTATAATTACATTATTAATTTTAATAAAAACTAATTGAAAAATACAATTAAACTAATTAATAAAACAAAAATGATTTATTGATTAATAAAAATATGAAAATATTATATTAATATTATAATTTAAATTATATTAAAATTATAATTAAAATATTATAATTAAAATATAATATTAATTATAATATTATATAATATAATTTATTTTAATTAATAATTCAAAAAATATAAAAAATGCACACCACATGAGAGAGAGAGAGAGGAGTGGATGGAGAGTATGGAGTGATAAGGGAGTAATAGAGGAAGGGTTTTCGGTAAAAGAAAGTGACGTGGTTGGTAGAGGTGAGGCCAATCACAATTTCAAAGTCAAAACTTATTGCAAACTGCACTTGGAGATGGGTAGCGATGAATGTTCTGTAATAAAAAGTAAGATACGTGATGTGTGATGGGAGTGAAGGAGCGGTAGGCAGGTAACGTGGCAGGCAGGGACCAAATCGCAAAGTTAAAGGTTTATCGCAAATTGCAGTTAGAGATGGTTAGCGGTAAATGTTTTCGCAATAAAACAATAAGATATGTGATGTGAGTGATGTGGCGGGTCCCATATAATATCACATTGGCTTTTCGAAAAGATATCATATGAATGTGATGAAGATTTCTATGATGGCCGATATGCGAAAAGGTAAGCGGTTCTACCAATAGGTTTTAAGTGGTGGTTTGTAATGTATAATGTGGTAAGGTTAATGTTATGTAACATGACTATTCGGTGGGTGAGCGGAGCTATAATTATTAAAATGAATAAGTTAACTAAAAAAAATAAAAAGTTCGGATATTGGGGAAAAAGGTGAAAATAGTAAAAACGAACTAAATGTTTAATATTTACAATGAATGACTATATTAACTATAAGAATTGAAATATTGGTACATTTATACATTTTTAACCCAAGTGAAAAAATAATCAAAACTTCAAAGGAGTGCCATTTACAAACCGTTTGACCAAATGAAGTGAAACAAGTATCGTTGGAAAGCTTATGAAAAACCAGATTCAATGAAACAATAAAAATAAAAAATGACAAAATTACAAAATAATTAACTTAATCAAAATCCCAAAAGGTGTTTGGCCAAGAATTTTGTAGAAAGGGTCCCCATTATTTGAAGTACATAAGTTAAAAATGGGGGGGTTGTGTTTTACCACAACAAAAGGGAAGTCATAAGCCCACTACTCAGTACCCCCCATTCCACCATTATCCCTGGTGTCAGTCTATCAATCGCTTTACTATTATCTCTCGTGCCTTAGTTTAAGATCCCTTATTGCCTCACCTATGGCGGACCTCTTTTTGTCGACATCAACTTATTCATTCCAGAAGACCGGTCTAGAGGGCGTTGTCCCTTGGTTCCATCTTCCACTCTTGTTTAGTGCCTCAGTGATCTGAAAATGGTCTGGATAACTTGTGTGTATTTCGAGAACCTACCACTCAGTTTTAATTAAAATGATGTAGCTTTTACTTGAAAATTTTGCGTAATTATTTACTTGAAAGTGGTGCATGAATTTTTACTGTTTATGTGTCTTAAATTCATTTTTTCTTGCTGTAATTCAACATGTGTGACAGCAAAATAATGCAAAAAATAATCATTCAAACACAACAACAATTTTAATCTAGGATTTCACCCGAAATCTCGTGGGCTATGTCTCCTTCGAGCTTGGTCATTTTGACTCAGCTCTTTGGGATTATGGTAATATTTTTACAAAGAAAATACTTAATTCCAATGAATACAACAATGATCCAAAGGACTGAAAATACCATTTAAATCCCTCTAATGGCTGTCCAAATTCTGCAAATAGCTTTAGGCTCTTGTTGACACGATTCCTTCTGTCGGTGCACTAAGCTACTCTGAGCTTCTAAATGGCACAAAATCCATCATAATTCTATTTCTATCAATAAAACCACTCCTGCAGTATCTAATACACATCATACATCAAATATCAACTGATAAATTTCTCAAATTGAGCATTGCATTCAACAAACAGGCTATCCTCCACGGTTTGCCCAGGGCTGCCCAGAAATTCACATCATATTTTCGAGCTCTATAAGTTCTCAAAATGTTCTAAAAAAACTTCCATTGGTTCCAAAATGACTTAAATAGTCAAGATAGAGTTTTGGTTCATTAAAAATAGCCTCCGGCTGCTTCAGTTTCGCCTCAATCACCTATCGGCACCCCTTGGCACTAGGGTCAAGGAAAAACTCTCTGCTGAGTTTTCGACCTCTAAAGTCTTTAACACTTGATAAAACCTCTGAAATAGATTCATAATGATGTTTTGAGTCAAGAATGACCACTGGTTCGCTGCAAATGGTCTTAAACAACTCTCTCTAAGCCATGCACTGCTGCTGGCAAAAGCTGACACTAATGACCCCTGGAACTTTATTGAAGATTTTCGGCCTTCAAACGTTCTCTACAGGCTCTGTAAACTATCCCATAATATTTATAACATCTGAATTATCCAATTTAGCTTATTGGAACTCTGGAAAAGGACTCTAACTCCCCTGGTTAGGCCTGAAACTGAATTTGTCACATGGTGGCCCTGATGGCTCCTTCATCTTCCTTGAAGAAAAAGCTGCTGAAGATCACCTCCATTCGACCTCAAACCTATTCCAAAATCTCTAGAAGGTCGAAGAGACTTAAAATTGAATTAAATTTCGTCTAATTTGGTTCCATAATGAGGAAGTTATGGCTTCTACAAGAAAAATGCCCAATGTCCCCCAAAAACCTCCTCCAAAAATGGAGGAACTCCAGTTAATGTCGACAAAGTTGGAAAACCCATCGGAAATGGTGGAATCCGCCCCAAAATTAGCGGTATCATTTAATGTGGTGGTTAGCCATTGTGTTCACATGCGGAAATGCCACTAATTGTCAACTGTTGGCGGATAAGCTTCAACCCCACTGATATGTGCACTGACTCGAATGCGTGCACTGTGACCCAAACGAGTGCAGAGGCGCCCGACCCGAACGCATGCACTGTGACCCAAATGCATGCAGGGTGACTCGAATGTGGGTAGAGTGACCCGAATGTGTGTAGAGTGACTCGACCTTCCAATAACCAAAAAATTTGCCTTGACCCCCCTTTTTTTTTTAAACCATTAGGTCTGGGGCCATGTGGCAACCAATGATTGGCCTCCACCAACCTTTAACAAAAATCACTTTTAACATATAATTTCTTGCTAAAATGTCAAAATTCAAACTTGGTCAACTGAAAAATGGAGTTTACTGGAGACTTCAAACCTTCATAACCTTCACATACGATGTCAGTTTTGCAAACCGTTCACGGCGCTAGAATCGCAGCAACGAGACCTTTCCAGTCATTCAGGTTTGAAACTCTTTTGAGCACTATGAATTTTGAGCTATCATTCTGGTCCATGATCCAGTTCTGATCACACCTCCCAAATGAGAATCTTTTGGACCCCAAAGACTGATATACTGATCTGTACAGTAAATGATAGTACTGCACCCTCTTCTCTTCAGCCTCCAAACACTTGCCTTGAATGGCTAGTGACTTCGAACCACAACTAGAAAGTAATTCACACTTCCTTTACACAATGCACTTGTCCTCCTGTCAAGAGATGTCTTTCTTGCACTCACTTAGAAAATTTCTGTCGAGAAATTTGCAGAAGGAAACTGTACATCACTGCCTTGATCAACGATCCAAGGCGGCTCAAGCATAAGTCATGCAACATGCGACATCAACAACAAGTCGTCATAAAATGTGCTATACAATTGACACAAAATCAATGTAAAAAGTGTGCAACACAATCGACACAAGTCGACAAACATGTGTGACTCAATCGACACAAGTCGATAAACAACATGATACATCTTGAAAAACACATGTGCATGTATCAATGTACAATGAACCTATTTACAGTTCGATATTTACACATACAACTTCCATGCATATGTACACCTACAACTCTTCCTTTCAAGTACCAACAAGTACATAATACCAAAAACACGTGGGTGGCTAAAGAGCTGAACTAAAAGATATTGCTGAAATATAAGTGAGTATCATACTCATCTTTTACACATCCACGACGAAATTTTGCAACAACAAAGAAATTCCTTCAACTAAACCGCATTTATATGCAATCTTGCATCAGACTTTTCAACAAAAAAACATGCATACAACCGAAATGTGCATATGTACAAAGGAGTATTTCTTACTATGTCAAGAAGTCCATCCACTTCTTACCAAGCCACTTCCATGGTGACTTTTGCTGCTGCAACTCTTCCTTATGTGAATCTTCCATTTTCACATCAATAATGGAATCTGCAGTTCCACTTGTGCCAATCTTTCTGTCCTCTTGCTGCATGTGCTTTGGACAACAAGTTGGATGCAAATTCCAACAATGGGAGACAACATGTCCCCTCTTTTGGAAAAATGTGCAAAACTCATGCATCTTCTTTGAAAGTTGTCTTTGCCTCATCTGGTTCCTGTATTCTTTCTTCTTCATCCAGCATCTCGAAACAACATGGTTAAATCCACCACAAAATGTACAGCAAATATTTCTTCCATTTAAGCATGTAAAATTATCATGCTTTGCAGAAACACAATCAAATTGATCATGACAAGATTTATACCTCTTGTACTGCTTTTAATGTTCATCCTTTTGGCCTTCTTGAGGAGATGAACTAGTAGAGGCTACAACTTTCATTTGTAGACTAACCTCATCATTCTTGTCCTAGAAACTGTCTAAACTTGAATGCTCACCATAAGCTACATGTCTACCATCTTCTTGCTGCAAAAAAGGCTTAAAGCAATGGCAATCATCTTTGAAACACATTTTACATATTTTCATTTTAGAACTTGGGATAAAAGTTCTATTTGAAATAGCCTCACATGCCTTCATGGCTTTGGAGTCTTTGCCATTAAATTGCACATAACCAAGACCAAGATTCTTGGGTCATTCCTCAACTGAAATGGGATCAACCATGCCTTGTGCATTCTTACCTAACCCCTTACCTTCATAGCCCATTTTAATCATTAGCTTTGACCCTATATCTCTTGTATGCTTTTCGAAAGAACTGACACATCTTTCTAATGAGGAAATTGAAGACAAATTAGAATGAATTACCTTTTCCTCATGCATTTTCTTGGTCAAAGCCTCTTTGGCTTGATGGTGTTGCCTCTCCATATCAGTCAATATTTGAAGAATTTATTCCTTCTCTTCCTTCATGGAAAACAACTGTTCATGAAGTTCACTGCTTTCTCATTTATCCTCAAACAAAATCTTCACCATGTCCTTTAATATAATAAAGTCACGCTTCATATCATCATTGAAGAATCTTGTGAAGGAGGAAACTTCACTTGTAGAAGTTTTCATTATGATGTCAATGAAAAAATTAATCTCAAAAAGTTCTCAAATATTTTCAAAACAAATGACAAAGCTTTTAACCAATTGGCTGTAAAGACAAACTCTTATTCAAGCATCCAAACAACAAACAAACTCCAAGAGCTTCTTGACAAAAAATCGTTAAGAGGGTTTGTTCCAAAAGTGACCTTGAGGTCTCTTGGGTTAAGGAAGATGCCTTCATCCCTTTTCTTCCTTTTTGTCCTCTCCAGGACTTAGCTAATCAATTGCTATCCCCTAATCTCAAGAAAACTCAAACAAAAATCAGTTTGCAAACAGTAAAACAATCAATCTTTTACACTGTTTAAACACCTTTCAAGCTATACAATCAAGCAACCAAATGCTTTGTAAAGCAAGCAACTATGCTCTGATACCAACCTAATTTGAAAATGGTTTGGATAACTTTTGTGTATTTCAATAACCTACCATTCAGTTTTAGTTAAAATGATTTAGCTTTTACTTGACAATTTTGCAGAATTATTTACTTGAAAGTGGTGTATAAATTTTTACTGTTTATGTGTCTTAACCTCATTTTCTCTTGCTGTAATTTAACATGTATGAAAGCAGCATAATGCAGAAAATAATCATTCAAACACAACAACAATTTTAATCTAGGAGTTCACCCGAAATCTCGTGGGCTACGTCTCCTTTGAGCTTGGTCATCTTGACTCAGATCTTTGGGATTATGGTAAGTTTTTAAAAAAGTAAATACTTAATTCCAATGAATACAAAAATGATCCAAAGGACTGAAAATACCATTTAAATCCCTCTAATGGCTGTCCAAATTCTGCAAACAGCTTTAGGCTCTTGTTGACACGATTCCTTCTGTCAGTGCACTAAGCTACTCTGAGCTTCTAAATGGCACAAAATCCCTCAGAATTCTATTTATCTCATTGAAACCACTCCTGGTGTATCCAATACACATCAAGCATCAAATATCAACTGATAAATTTCTCAAATTGTGCACTGCATTCAGCAAACATGCTATCCTCCATGGTTTTCCCATGGTTGCCTAGAACTTCACATCAGCTTTTCGAGCTCTAGAAGTTCTCAAAATTTTCTAACACCACTTTCCATTGGTTCTAAAATGACTTAAATAGTCAAGATAGATTTTTGGTTCATCAAAAATAGCCTCTGGTTGCTTCGGTTTTGGCTCAATCACCTATCGGCACCCCTTGGCACTAAGGTCAAGGAAAACTTCTCTGCTAATTTTTCGACCTCCAAAATTCTTTAACACTTGTTGAAACCTCTGTAAATAGATTCAAAATTATTCTTTCAGTCAATAATGACCACTTTTTCACTGAAAATGGTCTCAAATAGCTCTTTCTAAGCCCTGCATTGCTATTGGCAAAAGCTGGCACTAATGACCCCTGGAACTTTACTGAAATTTTTCAGCCTTTAAACATTCTCTACAGGCTCTGTAAACCATCTCATCAGATTTGGAACATCTGAATTATCCAATTTAGCCTATTGGAACTCTGGAAAAGGACTCTAACTCCCCTAGTTAGGCCTCAAACTGAATTTGTCTCATGGTGGCCCTGATGGCTCCTTCATCTTCCCTAAAGCAAAAGCTGCTGAAGATCACCTCCATTCGACCTCAAACCTATTCCAAACTCTCCAGAAGGTTGAAGAGACCAAACTTTACTAACATTTCATCCAATTTGGTTCCATAATGAGGAAGTTATGGCTTCTACAAGAAAACTGCCCAATGTCCCCCAAAAACCTCCACTAAAAATGGAGGAACTCTAGTTAATGTCGAAAAAGTTGGAAAACCCGTCAAAAATGGAGGAATCCGCCCCAAAATTAGTGGTAACATTTAATGTGGTGCTTAGTCATTGTGTTCACATGTGGAAATGCCACTAACTATCAACTGCTGGCGGATAAGCTTCAACCTGACTGATACGTGCATTGACCTGAACGCGTGCATTGTGACCCAAACGCGTGCAAAGGCGCCCGACCCGAACGTGTGCGCTATGACCCAAATGCATGCAGGGTGACCCGAATGTAGGCAGGGTGACCTAAATGTGGGCAGAGTGACCCGAATGTGTGCAGAGTGACATGACCTTCCAATAACCAAAATTTTTTCCTTGACTCATTTTTTTTTAAAACCATCAGACTTGGGGCCACATGGAAACCAATGATTGGCCTCCACCAACCTTTAACAAAAATCACTTTTAACATATAATTTCTTGCTAAAATGTCAAAATTCAAACTTGGTCAACTAAAAAATGGAGTTTACTGGAGATTTCAAACCTTCATAACTTTCAAATACGATGTCAGTTTTGCAAACCATTTGCGGTGCCAGAATCGCAGCGACGAGACCTTTCCGGTCATTTAGGTTTGAAACTCTTCCAAGAAATTTGAATTTTGAGCTATCATTCTGGTCCATGATCCAGTTTTGATCACTCATATTAGGCAAAGGGACTCTTTATTTCCTTTTGACTTGATTTTTTCTCAGCTCCAGCTCCTTACGGCATGATCGAGATCTGTATACTTGGTGGTTCAGTGACGCAACAGATTGCACTGGTGATTCCTGGGTGTGTGTAATATGTTTCAAACCTCATGAGGGGGTAGCCCTTTAGGTATCCCCCCACATGCCTAGATGACCTCTCTACTACAACCTTGGATGAATTTCCATAGATTTTATGGTTCCGGCCTCAGCCGCTTGCAATGCCTCTTTAGTTTGCATGTATCATTCATATTTTCAGAGCCCTTTCCTGTTTTACAGGGCCTCTTTGGTTGTACTTATATCTCATGTACTCAGATATTATTGTATAAGTCCTGTCTGTTTTACCAGGCACAAAATGTATGTGGGATCCATTATCATGTCTTTATCTGGCTCATGTTTATACCAGCATGTACCATATAGTTCGGTCCCTTGTTTACTGGACACATTATTCTTTGTACTTTGTTATCTCGGTGGGCATAGGTATGCCTCCCCTGCCTCATGTAGAACAAGTACTCACTCATAAAAGAGACTTGTCGCACTTGTAATTCTTGCCTCCTCAGGGTCTTTTCCTCTAGCGCTTTATTCTACCTTATATTTCTCTCTCTCTGAATCCCCCTTCGATGTCTAGTGATTGAGTTCTTACAACGTACTTCGGTCATACGATTAACTCCTAACGCTCACATGCTGAGGGGCAATTTGTTACACCAATTTTTGGTCATCTAACCTGTTACTATTAGATGGACCAAAGTACACCATGTAAGACCAATTTTACCCTAAGTAAAATTGCTCTCACTATGAAAAATAACTTAGTAATCCATAATTTATTAAGTTGTTTATGGTCTAAACAGGAAACCCCATGAGGAAATATTGAATAAATCCCTATTTGTTTGATTTTCCTCAAGGGATAATTAATTAAAAAACAGTTTAATTAATATTCATGGTCATATTTAACCCAAAACAGGAAAATAATTAGATAAATCACTATTTATCTTATTATTTTCTAGGAATAATTATTTAAACATTATTTAAATAATATTCCTTGTTAAATTTGACTAAATCATTTATAAATAATTGAATAAATCACTATTTATTTAATTATTACTCAACTACATTATTAAAATAATAAATAAATCATTTATTTATTTATTATTTACAAATAAAAGGATTTTACCAAATTCAAATTCTTTTTCCCTCCAACAAAAAAATAAAATATTCCATACAAATTGGATCTAGATTTGGTTAATAATATTTTAACTATGCACCAATATCTAGACTAACTCAATATTTTGTTATAAATAGAAGGGTTTTTCCATTCATTCACTACCTTTTTTTGCCTAAAGATCGCTCTGGATCTATACTTTGGGTCTGACTTTGATCCTCCATCGTTGTCATATTTTGCTACCTTTTGGCTTGTGAGCTCCCTTTGAGTTCCATTTTTTGTCTGGGTTTTCTACACCATCAAGAGAGAGAGATCTTAGATTTGAAGCGTTAAGGACATACAAGAACCCATCCCATTGAGGGGGACTGGTAACAACTTTATATGTTCCCTTCTCAGGTGTTATAAATACACAATTCTTTAAAAATATTCTTGTCTTTTTTATTGGATGCATGGGGCAACTCTTGTTTTTATTTTCCGTTTAATGTCTTTAACTGCATAGATCTAGATTTTGTAGCATTTATCTTGGTCAAATAACTGCAAATATAAAGAAATTGGCAACCATATTTGATGTTAGGGCTGTTTGTTATGCACATCTAAAGTGATTTTTTTTCGTACACTTGCGATTAGAATTCACACTAACACCAACACTTGGCACCAATAGGTTCCAAGTGAAAATTCTTAGTGCATTAAAAGTGCCAAGTCTTCCTTTGTTGCTTCTCAACTACTTTCCAACGGTTGATCTCAAATAAATTTAATATTAAACCATGTCAAATCATACCAAGGCATGTCAACGTATTCCATACATGCTAAGACTTTCCAAGCGCCAACACGTGCCAAGTGCCAATATGTGTCATAGAGTGTTATGCATGCTATGAAGTGGAAGGGAATGTTGAAGATTGCTAAGGTGTGATAGAGAGTGCTAATGCATGTTGAGGAGTGTTAAGGAGTACTAGGACAAAACATTAAGGGAGCACTAGGTCAAAATTCATGGAAGTTAATGAATATGAGGAACATGTGCCAGGGGTTAGTGTTAATGAGTGCTAGTTGTCATGCCAAGGAGGGAGTGACAAGGTATGATAAGGATTGGTAAAGCATGCTAGGGAATATAAAGGCATGTCAAGAAGTCTCAAAGTGTGCTTGGGAGTTCCAAGGTGTGCTAATTATATGTGCCAAATAGTGCCAAGATATGCCAATACATGCCATGTGCTAAGGATGTGCAGGGTGCCAGGGTATGTCAAATGTGTTAAGCAGTTTCAAGGAAACAAAATGAAGAACCGATAAGAGGGTTAATAAGTTGGGACTTTATCTTTTTCAAAAGGGGCATGCTAGCCACACTAATAATAGGTCCCAATACATGCCAAGTGGCATTGTGTGCCAAGTGCTAATGTATGTTAATGCATTCAACCAAGGTGTTCCAGGGCATGCTAGGGACTACATGCATGCCAACACATGCTAGTAGAGTTCTAGATTGTGCTATCGCATGCCACCATGTGCTTTTGCGTCATTGTCATGATAATATGCTCTAGGTACAAATATTTTCCAAGACATGTGAAGTGCTAAGAAATGTTAGTGTGTTTCAAACCATTAATTTAAGTTGTGCCTGGATTGTTGAGGAGTGTTAGGTATTTATCTTTAATAGAATTGACAGAGATTAATTATGTATTAAATAATATATTTCCTACACACACTAGTGGGACTTTATCTAAAGGAAATTTTCTAGATAGTAAACTTAATGGATATGAATCATGTGTTCACTCATAGGAAAACTCTATTCGACTAGTCATTACTTGAGGGAAATGATACACACTAATTAATTCTTAAAAAAATGACCGACTATCACCACTATGGCCTTGGATATATTATAAAAAATACTCCACAATAATGGTATTAAATTGTTATCTTTTGACAAAAAAATATATTAAGAAGAAATAACATCATAAAAAACTCATTGGAATGATCAATGATGATGAACATTTTTTGAATGTCACCAAAAGTTACAAAAAGAGCATCAATGAGGGTCATTAAAATTTCATCACTAGAAGTGTCACCAAAGAGAGAATTAGTGATGGGCCTTTAACGACCTTCACCAAAAGTGTCATTGAAAATGGCTTTGGTGACGGACCTTAAACGACCATCACTATATGCACTTACAATGACGCTTTTTTAAGGACCGTCACCATATGTGACATTGGTGACGAAGCTTAAAGGCCTTCACAAGCACGACCCTCACTGTAAGATCCCCAAATGGGATATTTCACTGAATTTTCCTAAATTTACTTAAACCCCAAAATATGCCATAAAATCAACATGTATTTAACAGAAGATTTCCATGTAAAATTAAACACATAAAATACTTCAATCCAATACCACATAGAACAAGAAGAATCTTAGCTTCTATTATAAATAAAAAAAGGGGTTTACATATAGATCTGACCCAGAAAGTGCTGAGATAGAAAACTAGCCAACAATACAATCTGCTGCACTGCTACATGACGATGGCCTCCAAAAATGAATTGTTGCACTCTCCCTCCGGCAATAGCTACCACTGAATCCCCTAAAGCACCTATTGAAGATTTGAATGATCCTCACTTCAATATCCCTGAAGCTCTGCAAAACTTTCGAATGAAGCCTCCTCAAGGAGAGTTGGGTTTCCATCCAACACTCACAAATCACTCGAGGGTTTTCGTCTTGGGGCTATGGCTGAAGTAGAGAACCACGTCTCAAACCTATCATACAAGAAAATGATATGATCCAAATATATCTATCAATGCCCTCCTCCCTTTCTTTTATAGATCTCTTGGAGCCTTCTAGAGCATTATTTTATTATTATTTTATTCATGGAGCACTTTCCCCTCTTATTAAAATATTCCTTTTTAATGCAGAAAAGGATAAATCGGCTACCACACCTCCTCCGGTCACTGAAACCCATGTATAACCGTCCCACCATGTAGGTATCCTCATCCCAGTTCCAATAAGCTATTACACTAAGGTTTTCCATCATGTATTCCTCTCGGAATGCCCCCTTGAGCGTAATCAGTTGAGTTAAGCCCAAAAATAACTCAAATTTCTGAAAGTTATCGGAATGCATCGGAACAAAATCCAAACTTCTCGAATGATGGAATATATCAAGAAAATGCCTCCAGAAACCATGGAAACTCCTAAAAACACCTCCAAAAAGCTCCTAAGCCCACTGATAGCACCAATCTGTAATTTTGACCTGTCCACTCCTAACTTTGGAAGTCCAACCTAACCCTATAGTAGGTGACACCAAAAAAGGGAATATTACAGACCTTCCGCCCCAAGATTGCTTGCCCTCAAGCAATCCAAATATGTGGGCCACCCTATTGGCCCGATGCAACTGAGACCCAATGCCCGGATCACATACAAACCCATGGGTGCTGCTATGCACCTGTGTCAAGCCACTTGGAATAGACCCCTCAATGCCGAGATCCCAAATTGATCTCCCACTGTACCTGTCATAAAAAAAATCCTTTTGGATCCCAACACCACCATGTCCAGTCATCGCCCAAGTCCCATGGCTCGAACTGAGCACTTCCTCTGGCTATAACTAATGCTCTAAGAGGTGAAGACCATGACACCTGTTGTGTTGTATCTATGACTGTGTAAGCTGCCCCACCAACCGTGTACCAACTCATCACCTCTCTCCAATCCAACCCCTGACTAAATATAATGATGATCCTGATCTCTTGAAATTGGGATGGGATGCTAAAGAAATGAATATCCGTGCCCCACTGCCAACTGGAATCTATATCATCTGTCATGTCTAAGGGCCCCTGCTTTGTTGTGCTCCCTACAAAGAATATCGTACCATCAAGAGGGTAACAACTCATGATCTCCCGCCAATCCATCCTGAAAGAAGAATCCAATGTAGCAACAACTGCATATGGAACATGCCTGGAGTGTTTTCGCTAGCCCGTAATCAACTCACACTGCTCTGCTTATTCTTCCGACAAAATCTGCCTGTAGAAGAAATACCCTCTCTCTATAATGGGCCAAAGTGGGCAAGATAGGCTGCAAACCCCATTGATGTACCCCTGGAGAGTGCTACTCGGTGAAAGTATTGCAACTCTGCTAACTCCATGTACATCTATCTGCACCTCATCAATGTGTCGGCCCAAATATGGATGCTCCACCATCTCCAACAACTCATCCCTCTCATTAGGAATGTAATACTCCTGTTGTCCCCTAGCCCCCTGCAGAACTATCTCATCAACCTCCAACATCTCTAGAGGATATGGATATGCAACTACTGTCACCGTGCTCGGTGTCTGTGCATCTGACTGCTCCTCCTCAGTGGCTGACCCCATGGTTAGCCACATATCAATCATAGACTTAATGTGAGCCTCCATATGGCTCTCCCTCAAAGGAATATCATGCATGATGTTCATAGTATCCTCCTCTGCTAACTTAGGCTCCATCGTATGCTACTCTGGCTGAATCGTCACAAGTGACTCATCACCCAGAGTATCTCCCGTAGAGTCTCCTGGATGCTCAACCTGCACATTGGAATACAACTCTGGCCTACTATCATCATCTCTGCATGATTACTCTCACTCCCTAGAAGCATCCTCAACTGATCCCATGGACTCATCGAAAAAATAGTCCTCACCCTGGCATACAAAAGGAATTCCCTCCTATTCTACCTCCACCACATCATCTCCATCACTCAAACATGAGTGATCAGGCCCCAAAGGTTCTTTGTAGATGAAGAAAAGTCCCTTCCTCCTCAGTTCATTTTTTCTACATGATCCACCAAACTGGAACAACTCCTCCCTGGTCAACTGTCTCCTGAGAAGCTTAATGTTCTGCTCAACCAACCCTTGGGCTAGCTCATAAGCAGCAGGTGAGACCAACTTCTCTCTCCTCCAAATGCTCAACAATCGGGTCTGCAACCCTCGACCAATGGTCTCATGGTCTCTCATACATGACGACAAGATGGATTGCATGTGTGCTATTACGGTGTCAGGATGATGCCTCCTAATGATGAAGAAGCATTGGAACATCTACAGAATCAAGTCATCACACTCAAGGTCAAACATGATGACATAAGTCTCGATTGTGGCCATACACCATAAAGTCTCAAGCTTTTTCCCGAAGGTAGAGCCTGCACTATTGTCCAAATCCTGAAAATTCTCTACAATCAATCTCATAATCCTCCTCATAACATCATCATTGTATGGAGCTATAGGTGCGGTCAACTTCATGATGTTACTGAGGCAAGCTGCAGCTAGGAGTGTGACCCCTTCACAAGGTTCCTCCAAGAATTTGGGCTATATAAGAGCAAGCATAGCAGGTTTTAGAGCCCAAATCAATTTCTTCCCTTTTGCTTGGTTTATTGTGGATAGGAGTTTATTAAACTATTCTAGTTTGGAAAAAACTCTTGATGACATCTTCATGTGTTTCAGATCTGTCCCAAGTGAAAAAATCTTGTGACTAATCCCCAATTTTCCCTGCAAATATTTTGGCTATCCTTTTTGAAGGATGGCATAAATCCCTCTTGAAAAGGGTCTACTGTTCTATTTAGTTTCTGTTTGTGTGTCATGGTTCACTAGGGTGCTATTGTGTTGGTTAAATAGGTGCTTTAAAAACCCCATTATTGAACACCATACATTTTGTTCCCTACCTATATAAAGATGTAATGCTTCTAATAGTATATGGAAATGTTTTAGATTCACATGACATCAAATAACTCCCTGATATCTGGTTATAATGAGCAACTGGTTCATTCCTCCTGGTATATCTGCTGCCCCATAGGATTTAGACCAATAGTCAGCTTCAGAAAAAAAAAAAAAAAAAAACAATTTCTAGAGGTTAGAATCAGCTACAGCAATCAACATACTCTTCTTTTTAGCAAGAATACACAGTTATCTCAACTAAATTGTTCCTCGACATAGGTAAATGTATATGGCGTTCAGTGGGACAATTTTTCAAATAAATCACATATTGGTGAAGTGATTCTGGGAAATATTCAATTTCCAAACGATGGTTTATAATGGAGAAATTTTCACACAGCGATTACTCTCTAATCTATAGCATATATTTAGCAGTGATATAATAAGATATCAGCTCACCATTTAGCACTTATTAATTTTCCACACAAGGAGGCGACTTTAGAAAACAACGACGTCTAGAAACATAGAACAAGAAAAATTGGCATTGTAATTTAGAGATGGAACCTGGGTGGACGTTCCTGCTGTCTAGGATGCAGATTTCTCACCGTCCAGCTTTACCAAAAATAGTGCCCACGAATCAACCGTGAAGATAGAAATTGAAGTAGCCAGAAATTCATTTCTATTTCCTCTACGTCAGCGTACTTTGTGTAAGAAACTCATGAGGAGGATTTTAGCTTCCCAAAGCAAAGAGACTTGGTGGAAATAACTTTCGGACTTCAACCTTTAAGGAATTCTGTTCTTGGCTCCTGCAATTGGTCTGGATGATGCGAATTAACCACCGCCAATTTCGTGACTGGGCCCGAAGGAAATACCTTAGCCGACCACCCACTATTCTCGCAACTTGACTTGGACTCGACCACTGAATCGACTCCAATCGTGGTCCTCAATATACATAAACCCCGCTCGTACAAAGATGTCACTTGGCCCAGAAAGGAATCAAATACTCAAATGCTGCACACCGCACAATTGCTGCTAGAATTAATTTTAGACTTTCCCAGAAAATTCATGCTCGACCCATTGATTTGTTTAGTGGTACTGCTAATTACAACCAGACTCGGCCCCTAAAATGATGGCCTGGCCCCAGCAATAGTGTTTTTCTGCGTGTCCATGATTCAGTAAGAAGTTGGTAAGAGAAATTCGGTCCTCATATAGTCACGAAATTTTCTCCTTCATATCTAACAACATGAATCTTTGTCTGAGTAGCTGTGTTTGACCAGTCAATGGCCCTCTAGCCTGAAACTACTATGGCATTGATGCACTTTGGGCTACTACCTCCAATTTTCCATTTGACGTCTTACGTAACCTAATCACCGGAAGTGTAGGGAGTTTTCACGGTGGCCAGCTATAGATTCATAATGTAGCCATAATCTAAATATGACATCACACAGCCAGAAGGGGATAACCAAAACTCCATATGCACATAACCCCCATATGACAAATTTTGTTTAATCCTCCTCAATAATACATCCAGTAAATGTTTTTCACTTTGGCATTTGGAAAATCTCCTGCAGTAAACCCTCTTCTGCAATAAATATGTCGTAAGCCCTCGAAACTAAAATGCTACAAGCTAAGCCAAGGTTTGGCTTTGATACCACTGTAATATCCCCAAATGGGATATTTCACTGAATTTTCATATATCTACTTAAACCCCAAAATATTCCATAAAATCAACATGTATTTAACAAAAGATTTCCATGTAAAATTAAACTCATAAAATACTACAATCCAATACCACATAGAATAGGAAGAATCTCAGTTTTATTATAAATAAAAAAAGGGGTTTACATATCGATCTAACCCATAAAGCGCTGAGATAGAAAACTGGCAACAATACAATCTGTTGCACTACTACACAGCGATGGCCTCCAAAACTGAACTACTGCACTCTCCCTCCGGCAACAGCTACCATTGAATCCCCTAGAGCACCTCTTGAAGATCTGAATGATCCTCACTCTAATATCCCTGAAGCTCTATGAAACGTCTAAATGAAGCCTCCTCAAGGAGAGTTGGGTTTTCATCCAATACTCACAAATCACCCGAGGGTTTCCGTCTTGGGGCTACGGCTGAAGTAGAGAACCACGTCTCAAACCTCTCATACAAGAAAATGATATGATCCAAAAATATCTCTCAATGGCCTCCTCCCTTTCTTTCATATATCTCTTGGAGCCTTCTAGATCATTATTTTATTATTATTTTATTCATGGAGCATTTTTCCCTATTATTAAAATATTCCTTTTTAATGCAGAAAAGGGTAAATCAGCTACCACGCCTCCTCCGGTCACTGAAACCCATGTCTAACCATCCCACCATGTAGGTATCCTCATCCCAGTTCCAATGAGCCATTACACTAAGGTGATCCATCATTTATTCCTCTCGCAATTCCCCCTTGAGCATAATCAGCTGAGTTAAGCCCAAAAATAACTCAAATTTCCGAAAGCTATCGGAATGCATCGGAACGAAAGCCAAATTTCTCGGATGATGGAATATATCAAGTGAATGCCTCTGGAAACCATGGAAACTCCTCAAAACTCCTCCAAAAATCTCTTGAGTCCACTAATAGCACCAATCTATACATGTGACCTGTCTGCTCCTAACTTTGGAAGTCCAACCTAACCCTGTAGTAGGTGACACCAAAATATGGAATCTTACACTCACCAACGTTATTTTTTCTTGTAGTGATTCTCCCTTATAGAAGAAGGATTCAAAAATACTTTAGTGGCAAGATTAACACTTTCAAATTATCAATTTTCCTTAATGAATAAAATAGCAGCAAACCGATCATACATGAAATGAACAATTTTTGACAAGTCCAGTTAAATCCGCCTTCTTACATGGATATTTGCATGAAGAAATCTACATGGAACAACCCTTTGGCTTTATCCAAAAAGACTCCAGCCTTGTTTTTCACCTTAGGAAGTCTGTCTATGGTCTCAAACAAGATCCTCGAGCTTGGTATGCCAAAATGGATAGATTTCTCTTAGATAATGGCTTTTCTAGGTGTCATTCTGACAACATTGTCTACACCAAGAAAGTGGGTAAGTCCTTCACCATCCTTGTTCTTCATGTTCATGATTTTATCCTTATTGGTAGTGATCCAAACCATATAAACCATGTGAAGTATAGCCTCGAAAACAAGTTTGAAATGACAGACTTAGGACACTTGCATTATTTCCTTGGTCTTCAAGCCTTTCAATCCAAAGAAGGCATTACCCTCTATCAGTCCAAGTATGCCTGCGATCTTCTACACCCTTTCACATGGAATACTGTAAACCAGCCCCTTCTCCCTTTCAGTCTAGAGTCAAGCTTTTAGTCACTTGTACTACCCCTGAAGTTGATGCTACCTTATATTGTCAACTTGTTGGTAAACTTCTCTATCTAACCCATACCCGTCCTGACCCTCCCTTTGTCGTTGGTCTTGTCACTTGATTTATGCACCAACCTCATGAAAGTCATTGGAAAGCAGCTAAAAGAATACATCGATATATTCAAGGTACATTTTAGTTCGGGATTCATTACAGTGCAGGAGCATCTCCATTGTTGATTGGTTTCATTGATTCTGATTGGGCTGGTGACCCTAGTGATCAAAATTCTACTGCAGGATATGTCTTCACTCTTGGTTCAGGACCTATTACTTGGTCTTGTAAGAAAAAAAGTGCCATCTCTCTTTCTTCAGCAGAAGCGGAGTATCATGGTGCAATTGAAGCCAGCAAGGAAGCCATGTGGCTTCGTCAGATCCTGTCTGAATTTGGTCTTCATCAGTAGCATCCAAATACACTTTGGTGTGATAATCAGAGTGCCATTCAACTATGTAAAGATCCATTTCAGCATCAGTGTATGAAACACATTGAAATCCACATACACTTCATTAGGAATCTCATTCATGAGTGTGTTCTTGAAGTGCAGTACTGTCCAACCAATGATCAAGTAGCTGATATCTTTACAAAGGATTTCACAGAAGAAAATTTTACCAAACTTCAATCCATGCTTGGAGTTTAGAAAAATTTTCATTAAGGGGGGATAGGCTCTAATGCATCCTTCCTTCTCCTATTATGCCACTTTTGTAAATCCTTCAATCCTATCCCAATTTGTTCTTAAGGGGGGATGTTAGGATATTTCGACACACAGGAAATAGGCTTCTTTTGTGTCACCTTTGTAAATCCTTCAATCCTATCCCAAGTTGTTCTTAAGGGGGGATGTTAGGATATTCCGACAGATATGGAAATATTTAAGAATAACTTAGTCTAGTGTAGAGTTAGGTAAAGTGTGTTTCTTTACCATGTACATTTGTAACTTATAATCCGACGGTCACGATTTGTAGTGATCCAATGGTTATGTCTCACCTCGGTATTAATGACACTTGACCCATGGCTTAGCACCCAATTGGTCCATGATCTCTATTTAAAGAGCATGGAGGGTCATTTCTCTAGTAACCATTTATGAGAGAAACATATGTAACTTTTCTTTTTATATTAATAAATTTCCTGAAGTGGCCGTGTTGGCTCAGGCCATGGACTTTTTCCCTCTTTGAGGGTTTTAACCACGTGATTATACTGATGTACTGATTTTTGATCTGTTTGTGAGCAGTGAACTTTGGCTCTTGATCTACGGAACTATTGAAATTCAACAAGATGATGAGCTTAGTGAAAAGAGTTGCCTTCACTAAGTGGGCCCGTAGGCTATTTTTGGCTCAAAGTCTGTTTTTAGACATGTCGATCATATTCTATGACTTGCAGGATGCTATTTGTGGATGGTTGGTCAAGTTGGAAAAAATATATGGACTTCTATTTTTAGACATATTGGGCGGAGTCTATTTTTAGACTACCAGTCTAAAAATAGATATGTCGAATATTATTAGCTCTTAATAATATTTGGACTCTAAACATCAACTTATTCTCTTGGAGCACTTCAGTTCAATGCACATAAATGCTGCTTGGTGAAAGAAGGTTGAATTAAGCTATTCTTTGAGAGGTTTATTAGACTATTTCATGGAGGACTCAGTTAGAACTCAAGTGGCAGAGTTATGACATAGTTGGAAGAAGTAGTTGTGGAGTTGTATTTAGTTTAACTCAGTTAGACTCAGTTGAGCTAGTTGTATCTAGTCTAACTGATTGATACACTAGTGAGAGTGGAGTGAATTAATTAGTTAATTAATTCAAAAATAATAACTCATTAATCAATTGAATAATGCATCAGTTAACTAAGTGCATGGCAGTTTAAGTGGAGACCAGTCGAGAGATAGGTGAAAGGGCAAGTGTGACTATCAGTTGTGACTATAGTGATGCATTGATTGCATCCAACACTCAGTAGAGATACCAATGAGGATTGCGTGAGCAAGACTGGAGTAATTCAAACTCATTCAGAGCCATTCTTCAGCAGGTATTGCGCAGTAGAGGCAGGTTAGCAGGTGGAAAAAAGATCGGTGCATGGATTTGCAAGATCAGGCCTGATTAGTGTGTAGCGATTGTATTGTACTGAGAGCTTGATATGATCAGCTTTGTATGAGGATTGTTACATGATCTCTATGAAATATATTATATACAGATATTTGCGTTTTTCAGCTTCAGGATTTCCCGTTAAACAACTGTGTTAATGTGTGTGAATTTTTATTTTTTCATGTGTGCATTGCAATCTTGATTTAATTTCCGCAAATGATCAATGGTGGAATAGATTTTGTATTTTTTCATGAAGTTAAAATAGTGTGAGATCAGGAGAATCTTGGACATATAACACATAAGATATATAATTTCTACATGGTATCAGAGTTGTATTGATCATTGGAGGAGATTGCAATTATTGAAGCGGTTGAATTTTGTGCTGGTGGAATTTGAATTTGCTGCAGTGTTTTCTTGGTGTCGAAGTTGAGCATTCATTGAAATGTCTTTCAATGGATTGTGATTGGAGTATGCCCTTGATGGGAGCTCGAATTACATAGCATGGAAGGAAAGGATGGAGGCGGTGCTAGATGATAATGGGTTAAAGGAGTTCATAGATGTTGATATTCTGAAGCCTGCTTCTAGCGATGCAGTCACATTTGACGCAATGCAAAAGAAGGTAGCAAAGTGTCGAAGGATTCTGTTGGGAGGTGTGAAGGACCACATTGTGTCCAGCCTTCATTGGAAAGCCACTCCATTCTTAATGTGAAAGGCTTTGACAGACTTGTTACAAAGCATAAGTGACCAGAGGAAGTTGGCGCTTAAAGACAAACTCAGAAATAAAAATGAAGAAAGGCGACAGTATTCCAAAATAGCTCACGAAGTTTGTCCACTGCAAGGATGAGCTGGGAAGTGTGGGGGTTACTGTTGATGAATAAGACTTGGTGAGCTTGGCTCTCCTTGGGCTTCTGAAGAGTTGGCATAGCTACGAAGACTCTGTCAATGGACGGGAGAAACTGCCGGGATGGGAGTGGCTTTGGTCGGATCTTGTGCAGGAGGAAATAAGGCAGGGTACCAGGGATGGATCTTCATCAAAGAATGAAGATGAAGAAAATTGTGCTTTATCTGCCAAAGCAAGGAAAGGGAAGGGGAAGAGAAATCCTTCTCAATCCGGTGCTAAAGGAAAGAAGCAAGATTTGTCCAAGGTGAAGTGTTTTCACTGTCACCAGCATGGACATTTCGCCACTAATTTCCCACAGAAGAAGAAGAATAAGTAGGTTGTTGGATCTGCAGCTGGAGAGGCCTTAGCCTCGCAGTTTGAGCTGGATTTTTCTTTGATCACATGCTTGGTTTCAAGTGTGATGGGATCGGTTTGGTTTCTTCACAGTGGTGCCCAGAGACAAAGATTTTTTTAGTGATCTGGAGGAAAAGGATCTTGGAGTGCACATCGAGATGGGAAATGATGGTAGATACAGTGCAACTGGTATCAGGACCATTTCCTTTGAGAGGGAGTCAAGTAAACCTTTCATCTTGAAGGATGTCATGCATGTTCCAGGATTGAAGAAGAATCTGATCTCCGTGGCAATGTTGGAAGACAAGGGTTATGATGTTGTTTTCAGTGAGGGAAAAGCCTTCCTTCGACATAAAACAACTGGTCAAACCAGGAGGATAGGGATTCAAGTTAAGAATATTTATCAATTGTAGGTATATGGCTGCACATCAATGGTAGACAAAGAAGAAGGAGTGGTGAGCCGGGATGAGGGCGAATTGTGGCACAGGAGATTGGGCCATCTTCACCATGGCGTTTTGAAAATTTTGCAACAGATTTCTACCGGGCTTGCCAAAGGTACACTTGCGCAGTCAGATCAGTGCAAGGGATGTACTTTGGGAAAATTTGTGAAGACCACTTTTCATGAGAAGGATAGTCGTGCCTCGACGATCCTTGAGAGAATTCACACAGACGTGTGTGGAACTTTCTCGGTTGCTTCAACAACAAAGCACAGGTATTAGGTGATATTTTTTGATGACTTTTCTCGTAAGTGCTGGATATTATTCATGCAGGAGAAGAGCGAGACATACTCAAAGTTCTGTGAGTTCAAGGCGTTGGTTGAGAAAGAGTCGAGGAAGCAGGTGAAATCTCTAAGGAGCGATAATGGTGGTGAATACATCTCTGGCGAATTCAAAGACTTCTGTAGCAAAGAAGGAATTCGAAGAGAACTCATAGCGCCTCATAACCCACATCAGAATGGGGTCATGGAGAGAAAGAACAGAATGATCATGGGTGTTGCACGAGCGATGTTGCATGATCAGGGCCTTCCCATACACTTGTGGACTGAGGCATGCAACACTGCGTTTTATGTGCAAAACCATTGTCCTCATAGAGTACTTGGCATGAGTACACCCGAAGAGGCATTTTCTGGTAAGAAGCTTGATATTTCTCATTTGAATATTTTTGGCTCACCTGTTTACATTCATGTGATGAAGGATGCCAGGAAGAAGTTGGAGCTGACCGCAGAGGTTGGGATATTTGTGGGGTACACAGAAACACCCCAAAATTATTGTGTGTATTTTCCAGACATTCGGATGACCGTTGTACGACGGGATATCAAATTTCATGAGGAGAAAGCCATGAAGTTGTCGCTTGAGAGGAAGCTACACTTGCATGCAGAGGAGGAGCTACTTGTTCCTAAAGATGAGCCTCAAGATGTGGATCAGCCACAAGAGGAGGTTCATGGAGTGGAAGAAACCACTCATGCAGCACCAAACATCAGAGGGAGGAAGCGCACTATAGAAGTTGAGCGACTGAATCTTGATGCAGTGCAGAGTGTAGGAGTTCCTACATCACAACACAGAAAGAGACAGTCACCTGACCGATTTATTGGATACATGGCTTTGATGAGCAAGTGTATCGTGACAGATCCATCCTCTTTCGAGGAAGCTATGGAAGATCCTGCTTGGGTAGATGCCATGGTGGAAGAGTATGATTCGATTGTTAGAAACAGTGCATGGGAGATTGTCCCAAGGCTGGACAGGAAATCAGTGGTAGGTTCGAGATGGATATACAAAGTGAAGCAAGCTACTGATGGGATCATTGAGAAGTATAAGGCAAGATTTGTTGCCCGGGGCTTCTCACAGATCAGGGGGATAGAATATGAAGAAACATTTTCACCTCTCACAAGGTATTCTTCCATACAGACCATCCTTGCTCTCTCAGCACAGATGAGTTGGCACATTCATCAGATGGATGTGAAGACTACGTTCCTCAACAGAATCATTGAGGAGGAGGTGTACATTGAGTAGCTTGAAGGGTTCAAAATCTTCAGTAGCGATTCGCATGTGTGCAGGCTCAAAAGAGTGCTATATGGGCTGAAACAAGCACCTTGTGCTTGGTACACACGGATAGACAGTTATTTCACCGGACTTGGTTTTGCCAAGAGTGAGGCGGATCCAAACCTATACTAGATTGTGGTGTAGGGTAAGCTTTTGATCATTGTGCTTTATGTAGATGAATTAATACTAACAGGTGATGAACTGTTGATACACTCATGCAAGGCAGATCTTGCAAAGGAGTTCGAGATGAAGGACTTAGGCCTCCTTCATTATTTCCTGGGATTGGAAATTTGGCAGTGGAAAGGTGAATTGTTTGTGTCTCAAGGAAATTATGCCCAGGAGATACTGGAGAAGTTTCACATGCAAGGCTGCAAGCCTATCGACACTCCTCTTCCTGGTGGTTGTAGGAAAGAGGATGCTACATTGGTAGAGGTAGTAGATGCCACTGTTTATCGACAGTTGGTTGGTTCGCTCATGTATTTAGTCAATACACGACCGGACATATGCTATGCTGTGAACCAGCTTTCACAAGTGATGGTTAAGCCTACCAAGCTCTTTTGGAAGGTAGGCAAGCATGTCCTTAGGTATCTCAGGGGCACATCTGGGTATGTATTGTGGTACAGACAGTCGGATGAGGTGAAGCTGCATGGCTTCACGGATATAGATTGGGCAGGAAGCCCAACAGATAGAAAGAGCACATCTGGAGGGATTTTCAGTATTGGGTCTACAAAAGTTTCTTGGTACAGCAGGAAAAAAATATCCATGGCACTCAGTTCAATGGAGGCCAAGTACATGGCAGCAAGTTTGGCTGCATGTGAGGCTATATGGATGAGGAAGATCCTGGTCGGTTTGTTCGGTTCTCATTTAGATCCTACTGTGATATATTGTGATAATCAGAGTTGCATTAAACTCTCGGTTAATCCAATATTTCATGATAGATATAAACATATTGACATCCAATACCATCATATCAGAGGTTGTGTGCAGCAGAAGATCATGTTTCTTTCTTACATTGCTACGGAGGATCAGGATGCAGATATTCTGACGAAGGCGCTCACCAGGAGAAAATTCAAATACCATAGAGACAGGATCAGGGTGGCAGATAATCCCTATCTTGTTGAGAGGGAGTGTTGAGATTCAACAAGATGATGAGCTTAGTGAAAAGAGTCGCCTTCACTAAGTGGGCCCGCAGGCTCTTTTTGGTGCAAAGTCTATTTTTAGACATGTCGATCATATTCTATGAGTTGCAGGATGCTATTTGTGGATGGTTGGTCAAGTTGGAAAAAATAGATGGACTTCTATTTTTAGACATATTGAGCGGAGTCTATTTTTAGACTGCCAGTCTAAAAATAGATATGTCGAATATTATTAGCTCTTAATAATATTTGGACTCTAAACATCAACTTATTCTCTTGGAGCACTTCAGTTCAGTGCACAGATGTGGCACAATAGCTGACAGAAGGAATTACGCTATTCCTGAGGGTTTATTGGATCTATTGCATGTAGGACTCAGTTAGAACTCAAGTGGCAGAGTTATGACACAATTGGAAGAAGTAATTATATTTAGTTTAACTCAGTTAGACTCAGTTGAGCTAGTTGTATCTAGTCTAACTGATTGATACACTAGTGAGAGTGGAGTGAATTAATTAGTTAATTAATTCAAAAATAATAACTCATTAATCAACTGAAGAATACATCAGTTAACTACAGTGCATGGTAGTTTCAGTGGAGACCAGTGGAGAGATAGGTGAAAGGGAAAGTGTGACTATCAGTTGTGACTATAGTGATGCATTGATTGCATCCAACACTCAGTGGAGATGCCAATGAGGATTGCATGAGAAAGGCTGGAGTAATTTGAACTCATTCAGAGCCATTCTTCAGCAGGGATTGTGCAGTAGAGGCAGGCTAGCAGGTGGCAAAGATCGGTGCATGGATTTGCAAGATCGGGCTTGATTAGTGTGTAGCGATTGTATTGTACTGAGAGCTTGATATGATCAGCTTTGTATGAGGATTGTTACATGATCTCTATGACATATATTATATATAGATAGTTGGGGTTTTCAGCTTCAGGCTTTCCCATTAAACAATTGTGTTAATGTGTGTGAATTTTTTATTGTTTCATGTGTGCATTGCAATCTTGATTTAATTTCCGCAAATGATCAATGGTGGAATAGATTCTGTATTTTGCATGAAGTTAAAATAGTGTGAGATCAGGAGAATCTTGGACATATAACACATAAGTTATATAATTTCTACAGGAACTTACCCTGTAAATTCCTACAATTTATTGTGAAAGAAATATCAAGTCCTCTTACAAGGAGCCAATTCATAATATCTTTCAATAAAAAATATCAATAATAACTTAATCAAAACATAAATAATATGAGAAATATTTGATAAGTCTAGCCTATTGACAGTGAAAGAAATGCCAAGCTCTCTTATGAGAGGTCAATTCGATATATCCCGTTATCAAACATGTCAATAAGAACTTAGCCAAAAAATGAATATACTGAAGGGAAGTAAAAAAATGGAAATTAAGGTACAAAAAACTGAAATGAATGTATATCAAACTAGAATGAAGATACAACAAACTGAAATGAAAGTACAAAAACATTGAGAAACTAGTGCACAAGCTTGATAATGGGGGACCTCCACGCTTTCGCTGTGCACTTTAAGTGAACATAAGATTAGAATAATTTGAAAACTAGATCAAACATCATCCATCAAGCATAATAGAAGAAAAAGAAACTATGAACTAACTCCTTTGAATAATTTTTAAAAGTCTTCAAATTCATATAGTTAAAAAAATAGATCGTTTCCTCCTTCAAATGTCACATATTTATACAAGTTTTTGGAAACTAATTGACTAAAGACACTCAAATACATTTATGATAACCTTATATAGGGCCTATAATTCAAAATCAATACTCTTATCTCTAAAATATGGGGAAAATCTCTTAAAATAACAATATGCCCATATTTCATGCTCAAAACAGGGGATATTTCCGAACAACTGGTTTGGTCTGACTAGGGTTGATTGGCCTAAATCTAGATGCTTTGATGGGAACCAATAGGTTTTCATCCATCCTTTGCTCCCATATTTTCCAGATATGCATTTGGTTCAGGCCTAGGTGTCCTGCAACCATTACCTCAAATGAGTCGTTACAAGCTTTTCTAGTTCTGTCCAAATTTTAATTTTAATGCTCAATTTTGAAAAAAACACTAAAATAATTAAAAGACATAGTTTGACTACCTTGATGTGAATAAAGAGGCAAAATAAGGTGAATATGGTAATAACATGGTGAGAAAATATGGTAAATGATGAAATATGTAAGGAAAAAATAAGCCAAACTCAGAGACCGACATTATTCTAAAGTTTTGATTTTGAATTGTATCGAGTGTTATTGAAGATAAATGGCATAAGAGTTTGAAGGATTCCTGTGTTGTATTGCCTCCATACATAGGTTTTCCATAGTGGAAATTTGTTTATATTTTTTTTAAAATTGGTCATTCAATATTACATGCTTTGATTGTGCCTCTTGCAGCTTATCTTTCAACACTTCCTCCCTAAGTCTGACATGATCCAAATCTCTCCCCATCTCAGTGAGTTTCTCTTCCATGATCCCCACATCTTCCACATTCCTAGATTTGGAAATTTGCATCCATTGGTGGGTGTGCCCTCTCTCTTTTTTATCATGAGATCAAGTCCAAGTTATGCAAATTGATCAAAAATGAAAGTGTTCAAAACTTGTTGCAATGAGAATGACTAGAAAGGTGTCTCTTCGTTGCGATTCTGGCGCTGCAAACGGTTCTCAAAACCAAGATCGTATGAAAAAGTTATTGAGGTTTGAAATCATCTAGTAAAATCCAAAATTTAGTTGACCAAGTTTGAATTTTTAATTTGGATAAATTAAAAAAAAACATTCCATGGAATATTCCATCTTGGCGAATGATTTTCGGACAAGTGGCATCTCCTTATTTGACAGTGGTTTGACTTTTTGGAATTGGGCCAATTAAAAGGTGCTACGTGGCAAGCCCGAAGGCCACCACGTGGCCCCAGGCTAGTGGAATATTAGGCGTATCAAAATTTTTGTGACTTGCCAAGATTTGAACCACAGACCTACCTCCCACAAATGCCACGCCCGACCGCTCAAGTTTTGTGGTAGATCTTACCACTAAAGATCTCCGCCGCTATTTGAATTTCGTTTTAAATTCTTCCGGTGGCAAAGGGGGCCAGCCCCCACATCAACCAACCCCTGCACATATGATCACACCTTGGTGTCCAAGGGCTAACTGCTCGACAGTTACGGCGGCGGTTGGCACCATTACATGTGACCACACTCAAATTAAATGTGACGGTTCTAAACGGGTTTTTAAAACAGCTCAATGGTTAACGGTCAGTGGAATATCCGCATGTGAACATGCCCTTAAACATTTAATGCTAGCCTTATCCATTACTGCCAGTTTGGAGCACCTTCAACATTTTCGGGGAATTCACTATTTTGGAGCACTATCTAGCAGTTTCTCCACATTTGGTGGAGTTTGTTTAGGGATATTGGGAAAAAATTGTTTTTGCCATAACTCCCTCATTATTGAACCAAATTTGATGAAATTTTAGTCAATTTTGGGTCTCTTAAACCTTTTGAATAGTTTGGAATAGGTTTCAGGTCGAACAGAGGTGATCTTCAGCAATTTTTCCTTCGAGGAAGATGAAGGAGCCATCAGGGCCATCATGGACAAGGCACTGTTTTGGGCTATATTTCACTGTTTAGTGTGAAAGAAAAGCCATTTCCAGATATTTTCTAACTTCTAAACCTAATGGAAGAGGTTTCAAAAAAAATTGAGAACTTCTAGAGCTCGAAAATCTGAAGGGGAGTTCAAAGAGCCATAAGGGCCATCATGGAGAAGACATTGTATTTGGTAATATTTCACTGTTTAGTGTAAATGAAAAGGAATTTTTAGCTATTTCATATCTTTTGAAGCTGAATTTATATTTATATTTTCATATTGAGGCATATTTACACTTGTATATGCATTTTGAGCAATTTAATACAAGAGGGACATGCCATTTTGGAGGCATGGACCAACAGACGTAGCCCAAGAGGGGTGAACTGCTCAACAAATAGTTGAGTAATGTGTTTGTGAGTTCATTTGTTTTTTATTGATGCTATACAATGTTAAAAAATAAATTTAATTAATCAATCCTCACACAGAAACTTAAATAACAAAGCCAGAAATATTTGTTTAACCTGCAACTTAAGGAGAATCATTTGCACAAAAAATTATATCTGTTTGGATACTTTGCATAGCGTAACAAATACAATCCAATTTCAGATTAGGTTGGTATTAGAGCTGGTGTTTTTGAGCATTAGGAGATTTAATTTTTCTCTCTGTATTGTTCTTGTGCAAAAGGATTTGTTTAAGAGCCATTTTGGGGCAGCATTTGTTGTAGGTTTTTGAGGCTTACTAGGCTGAAGCTTGAAAGGAGTTTAAACAGTGTAAAAGATTGATTGTTTTACTGTTTGAAAAATGATTGTTGTTTGAGTTTTCTTGAGATTTGGGGGTAGCTACCGATTAGCTAAGTCTTGGAGAGAACAAAAAGTAAGAAAGATTTGAAGGCATCTTCCTTACCCCAAAGTACCTTAAGGTCAATATTGGAACACAAAACCTCTTGACGATTGTTTGTTAAGAAGCTCTTGGAGTTTGTTTGTTGTTTGGCTACTTGAATAAGAGTTGGTATTTACAGCCATGTGGTTTGAAAAAGCTTTGTCATTTATTTTTAAATATTTGAGAACTTGTTGAAGTTAATTTGTTAAATGAAATCATAATGACAACTTCTACAAGTGAAGTTTCCTCTTTCACAAGATTCTTCGATGATGATATGAAGCGTGACTTTATTATATTGAAGAACATGGTATAGATTTTGTTTAAGGATAAAAGAGAAAGCACTGAGCTTTGCGAATAGTTTTTTTCCATGAAGGAAGAGAAGGAATAAATTCTTCAAAGATTGCATGATATGGAGAGGCATCTCCATCAAGCCCAAGAGGCTTTGATCAAGACAATGCATGAGGAAAAGGTAATCCATTCTAACTTGTCTTCAATTTCCTCATTAGAAAGATGTGTTGGTTCTTTCGAAAAACATACAAGAGGTATAGGGTACAAATTAATGATTAAAATGGGCTATGAAGGCAAGGGATTAGGCAAGAATGCACAATGCATGGATGATCCCATTTCGGTTGAGGAATGACCTAAGAATCTTGGTCTTGGTTATGTGCAGTTTAATGGTGAAGATTCCAAAACCATGAAGGCATGTGAGGCTAATTTGAAGAGAACCTTTAATCAAAGTTCTAAGATGCAAATATGTCAAATTTGTTTCAAAGATGATTGCCATTTCTTTAAGCCTTTGTTGCAGCAAGAAGATGGTAGACATGCAGCTTATGGCAAGCATGCAAGTTTAGACAGTTTTCAAGACAAAAATGGTGATGTTAGTCTGCAAATGAAAGCTGTAGCATCTACTAGTTCATCTTATCATGAAGACAAAAAGGATGAACATTCAAAGTAGCACAATAAGTATAAATCTTCTCATGATCAATTTGATTGTGTTTGTGAAAAGCATGATAATTTTGCATGCTTAAATGGAAGAAATATTTGTTGTACACATTGTGGTCGATTTAACCATCATGTTTCGAGATGCTGGATGAAGAAGAAAGCATATAGGAAGCAGATGAGGCAAAGACAACTTTCAAATAAGGTGCATAAGTTTTGCACTTATTGCCAAAAGAAGGGACATGATGTCTCTCATTGTTGGACTTTTCATCCAACTAGTCGTCCAAAGCACATGCAGCAAGAGGATAGAAATATTAGCGCAAGTGGAACTGCGAATTCCATTATTGATGTGAAAATGGAAGTTTCACATGAGGAAGAGTTGCAGTAGCAAAAGTCACCATGGAGGTGGCTTGGTAAGAAGTGGATGGACTTCTTGGTACAGTAAGACGTACTCATTTTGTACATATGCAAATTTCGGTTGTATATATGTATTCTATGCTATAATATCTCGTTTTTTTGAGCCACCTTGGATCATTGATCAAGGCAGTGATGTACAATTCACTTCTGCAAATTTCTCGCCAGAAATTTTCTGAGTGAGTGCAAGAAAGATAGCTCTTGACAGGAGGACAAATGCATCGAGGAAGGGAAGTGTGAATTGCTTTCTAGTTGTGGTTCAAATTCACTAGCCATGCAGGGCAAGTGTTTAGAGGTTGAAGAGAAGAGGGTGCAGTATTATTATTTGCTGTACAAATAAATTTATGTATTCCAGAGAGCTTTTGGGGTCCAAAAGCTTCTCATTTGGGAGGTGTGATCAGGAGACCAAGTCCAAGTTATGCAAATTGCTAAAAAATGAAAGTGTTCAAAACTTGTTGCAATGAGAACGACCTGAAAGATGTTGTCGCTGCGATTCTGGCACTGTAAACGGTTCTCAAAACCGAGGTCATATGCTAAAGATATTGAGGTTTGAAATCGTCCAGTAAAATCCAAAATTCAGTTGACCAAGTTTGACTTTTTAATTTGGATAAATTCAAAAAGGAATATTCCATGGAATACTCCATCTGGGCGAATGATTTTCGGACTAGTGGCATCTCCTTATTTGACAGTGGTTTGAATTTTTGGAATTGGGCCAATTAAAGGGTGCCACATGGCAAGCTCGGAGGCCGCCACGTGGCCCCAAGCCAATGGAATATTGGGCATATCAAAAATTTTGTGACTTGGCTGGATTTGAACCGTGGACCTACCTCCTGCAAATGCCACACCCGACTGCTCAGGTTACGTGGTAGATCTTACCACTAAATATCTCCGCTGTTATTTGAATTTCATTTTAAATTCTTCCAGTAGTAAAGGGGGCCAGTCCTCACATCAACAGACCCCTGCACATATGACTGCACCTCGGTGTCCAAGGGCTAACCGCTCGACAGTTACGGCGACGGTTGGCACCATTACATGTGACCACACTCAAATTAAATGCGACGGTTCTAAACGGGTTTTTAAAACAGTAGAATGGTTAATGGTTAGCGGAATATCCACATGTGAACGTGCCCTTAAAAATTTAATGTTAGCCTTATCTGTTACTGCCAGTTTGGAGTGCCTCCGACATTTTCGGGGAATTCACTATTTTGGAGCGCTATCTAGCAGTTTCTCCACATTTGGTGGAGTTTGTTTAGGGATATTGGGCAAAATTTGTTTTTGCCATAACTCCCTCATTATTGAACCAAATTGGATGAAATTTTAGTCAATTTTAGGTCTCTTTGACCTCTAAACAGTTTGGAATATGTTTCAGGTCAAACAGAGGTGATCTTCAACACTTTTTCCTTTGAGGAAGATGAAGGATCCATTAGGGCCATCATGGAAAAGGCACTATTTTGGGCTATATGTCACTGTTTAGTGTGAAACAAAAGCCATTTCCATCTATTTTCTATCTTCTAAACCTGATGGAAGAGGTTTAAATTTTTTTGAGAACTTCTAGAGCTCGAAAATCTGAAGGGGAGTTCAAAGAGCCATAAGGGCCACCATGGAGAAGGCACTGTATTTGGTAATATTTCATTATTTAGTGTAAATGAAAAGGAATTTTTAGCTATTTCATATCTTCTGAAGCTGAATTTATAGTCAGGTTTGCCTATTGAGGCATATTTACACTTGTATATGCATTTTGAGCAATTTAATACAAGAGGGACATGCCATTTGGGAGGCATGGACCAGCAAACGTAGCCTAGGAGGGGTGAACTGCTCAACAAATAGCTAAGTAATGTGTTTGTGAGTTTATTTGTTGTTTATTGCTGCTGTACAATGTTAAACAATAAATTTAATTAATCAATCCTCACACAGAAACTTGAATAACAAAGCTAGAAAGATTTGTTTAACCTACAACTTAAGGAGAATCATTTGCACACAAAATTATATCTGTTTGGATATTTTGCATACCGTAACAAATACAATCCAATTTCAAATGATTTTTTCTAGCTCATAGAATAGGGGAATGGAAATATTTTAAGGGATCATTATCCCTCCTTCAATGAATGTATAATAGGAGCTTAAGTTTGGTTGTGGGCTAGAATGTTGGATTGTTGTAACATATTTGGGATAGTTTTTTGAGAGGTTGCTTCTTCTTTTGGTTCCTCCTCTTTTGTTTCTTATTTCTCAACTTGAGAACTTTTCCCCTCAACTTTTGCCTATTTTTCATCAACTTGGGCATCCTTCCCTTCCAATGGTGCCTTTTTATCTTCCCCTTTGATGTTTTCCTCTTCCTGTAGACAATTTTGAGTTTCCTGTAGCAATGTTTGGGTTTCTTATAGCACACTTTGTTCTTCCTATTGCATACCCTATGTTTCCTATAGCTTCTCCTTTTCTTTTCCTTGGAGGTATGTGGGTGAGAGTGCTTTCTTTAGGGATGCTACCCTTGAGGAGTGCCTTCTTGTGTATGTCATAGGTGTCTTTTTGGGTGAAGTGACCTCTTGAATATTTCCCTCTTTTGGCCCTATTTTTCCTTTCTTATTAGGTGACTCCTCAATTGTGATGGGGATCTTGGTTGGATTTTGAGGCCTCCCCTGTCTCACCCTGATGATTTTTCTGGTCTTGAAATACATGGGGGTATGCCTCTTTATTTTTTCTTTCATGGGGGTGCTTAGAGTAGCTAAAGTGGCAGCCACTTCCTTTTCAGTATTCCCTAGTGAAATGATGGTTTGTTGAGGGGAGATGTCAGTGGTAATATTGGGGTCTAGAATCTCCTCCTCTTCTATCTTTCCCTCTTCCTCTTTTTATTATTTCTCTTCTTCTTCTTTATATCATTCCTTTTTCTCTTCTTCGTCTACTCCTACATCTTTTGTGGTTTCTACCTATATCTCCATTTCCTCCTCTTCCTATGTCCTTTCAGTCCCTTCTTCTCCTTCTTTAATGCCCCTTTCTCCAAGTCTAGAGGAAGGGGTCTCTCTAGGGGTGATGGTTTGTGCCCCAATGAAGGACTCTCTATCCATGTCAATGAAATTGGACCAAGGTACAAGGATGTTGAGTCTTTTTAAAGCATATTCCACTATGAGTTTAATGAGACCATGATGAGCTAGGTGTTGATATTTCCTTTCCCTTACCCTGTTGCTCATATCTCTGATTGAGTGGAGAAGGAAATATGGGATATTCAACCTCTGATCTAAAGGAAGATCCCCTTTGAACCCATGTTCATGTAACAACCTAAAATGGTGCCCATAGTCTACACTGAGTCTGCCCTTAGAAGAGATATACTTCAAGATATGGTAAACCACCTAATCTGAAAGGACTATATTAGTTTGTTGTGCTAAGTGTCTTTTCACTTATAAAACATGTACAATTTGTCTCCATTTTTTTTCTTAAGGAATGAGTAATTTAAGCATGAAACATAGATGAATTTTTGAGTTTTAAGCATGTAAATAAACCTAAATAACACTGAACAACAGTGTATAATAGAGAAATAACATCACACATAATATTTACATAGTAGGCATGATGAAGTAGTTCACCCCTCCTGGGCTACATCTGTTGGTCCAACTCCCAATGACATGTCCCTCTTTGTAATTATGCTCAAAATTTCAAATACATGTGTTTATAAGCCTCTAATGGTTGTTTTCTCTCCACCATTGGCTCCAAAATGCTCAAATTAGTTTAGGTAGACTCTTGTTTCACCCAAATTGGTCGAAAATTGACCTCTCTAACCATTTCCCCAATCATAGCTACAAAACCTCCACTAATTGTAGAGAACTACATCTATCCACAGCTAATTTTGGCAAAAAATCCAAAATTTAGGGTCTGTGCTAATATTCCGCCAGTTACTAACCATTGGCATTAAGTTTCAAGGTTAGGGGTGGGGGTGGCCACATGCCGACCCCCTTAAACCCCATGATTATCATAACTCCACGTAACAAAACTTAACAAAATTATAATTTTAGAGCAGAACCCGGATAGGATAGCGGGGTTCTGCTAACCGTCGGCTCGCAGTGGAAATTTTTGCATATGTTAGCTTCGGAACCTCCGTATGTTAAGGTTTTAGTTACCGCCATTTTCCAACATTTTTTGTCGGGTTAACTGTGGTATCATGTGAACAACCAAAGGGGCCGCCGCAGTTAAGGTTAATGTAGCCACTGGTTATAACATTACAATTTGATTTCATGTGATCGCAACACGGAGCTGCCAGAGCCACGGTCTTCAGAACCACCAGAGGTAACATTTTGATGCTGCGGTTTTAACCCATACCATGTGACCAACAAAACGGGGCCACCAGCGGGTTGGGACCGCCGACGGTCCCCCCCCAAACATTCAAACCATTACAATATAAAAGTATTCGGTGAACTAATAGGGTGAGAAACAATGAATAGTGGAGTTGGTCAAAGGTTATGCGGGCGCGCCAAAGGTCACGGGGTTGAACCCTTTGGACCCAACAAAAAATTTGATCCTCCATACAGGGGACATGTGGTAGCCTCTGGGCTAGCCATGTGTCACCCATCCAATGGATCCAAAAAAACCAATATACAGCCAAATCAATGTTCCTAAATGCGCCACGTGGTGAAACCTTACTGGTATAGTGGAAACGAAATATTCCTAGAATATTCCATTTTTTTTACTGTACCTGCATGTTGACTGGGCATCCCAGTCACTCCTGTCACAAAATTTTAGCTATTTGGTAAATCGATCAGAACGCAATATCTCCCTCATACAACATCGGTTTTTCAAACCATTTGCGGCACTGAAATCACAATGATGAGATCTACCCAGTCTCTTAGGTTTGGTACAATTTCGAGCACTTTCAATTTTTGAGCAAAATACATGATCTTGTGTAAGAAATTCTTTCGGTGAAAATCACATGTAGGGAATTTTTGCCGACCCATTTCGAACCAGCTAGTGTGGCTCATCATCAGGACAAGATGAGAAATCTGAACCAAAAAACCAGATTAAATAGACATGAATGCTCCGACTAGCCGTTAGTAATATAACGGCTAGTTTGACTAATTTAATAAAATAAATTAAATTTATCAATAAAACTAAATCTTATTATGTATGATAAAATTATATTAAAAGTTTTTAATTTAAAGTTAATTCAATATTAATGATTTCCAATAAATATAATGTTAAAATAATTTTATTTTTATTTAAAAAAAAAAATTATATATAAATATATATAATAATAATAATAAAATAAAATAAAATAAATAAATAAAATAGAATAGAATAAAATATATAAATATATAGCAATAAAAATAAAAATAAACTTTTTTAAAATAAAATTAAAATTAAAAATAAAAATAAATAAATGAAAAATAAAATAAACAAATAAATAAATATATAAAATAAAAATAAAAATAAAACAAAAACAACAATTAAAAATCTAAAAGAGAAATAAATTTAATAAACCAAATTAAATAGAATAAGTAATAAACACATAAAATAATAAAAAGAAATATAAAATTAAAATAAAATATTAAATAATTTAATTTCATAGCTAAATAAATTCATACAGTAATAAGGAGGTGAAAAAAATAAAAAAATATAAATTTATTTATTTATTTATTTCTTTATTTATTTATTTATTTATTATATATATATATAAAGGAAAAGGAAGCTAGAGTGAGAAAAAAAAGAAAAGAAAAAAGGAGAAGAAGCAACTAAGAGTGAATAGCGGGAATCCAACATCTACTGACACTCCACCCATCGTCCCTATTAAGGTTGACAGACCTCTTTTCGATCTCCAAGGCTTCCCTCAATTTGCGATGGTGGAAATGGTCAATCTTTGCAATAACCTCAGCATCCTCAATACAGATGTGATGATTCGTTTTATCGGCATGCTCTGCTAAGGCAGAGGACCGAGATCTACAATGTCTGAGGTCAACGATATGTTCCTGAATCCTTTGATTAATGGATCAACCAGTTTCACCAATGTATGGCATCCCACAAGAACACGGAATCAAGTAAACACCCTTACTATCTTTAGGGCAAATCGGGTCCTTAACCGACCTAAGCGAACTCCTGATGGTGCGAAGGGGCTTGAAGGTTGAGGAAACATTACGCTTTTTTAAGATCCTAGCGATCTTATCGGTAGTACCTTGGATGAACGGAAGGTGAACTCCAGAGGACCGATCACAATGCTCTTTCTTAACCTTAGGACCTTTTTTAGCTTTTTGAAAAGCTCTAACACACTAAACCTTGCTATAACCATTCTTGCTAAAAACATTAAAAAGATGAGACTTTTCACTTTCAAAGTGGTGCTCATCTGAGATTCTAAAGGCTTTGGTAACTAGAATGTTGAGAACCCCAAGCTTCTGAGCCGGAAAATGATGAGAATTAGCATGCAAATACTGGTCAATATGAGTCTTCTTTCTAAAGACTTGATGAGAGAAGGAACCATCATCCTTCCTCGAAAGAAGGACATCGAGGAAGGGAAGATTACCATCTACCTCAAATTCCATGGTGAACTTAATGAAGTCAGATTGATTATTAAGATGCAGGAAGAAAAGGTCCAGTTTTTCTTCTCCATGGGGCCACACCACACAGGTGTCATCAACAAACCTTTTCCAAAGCTTAGGTTGAAAAAGGGATGAGGAAAGGGCCTTAGATTCAAAGTCTTCCATGAAAATATTAGCCACTATAGGGGAGAGAGGGGAACCCATATTGGGAAGCTTTTGGACCCCAAAAGCTCTCTGGATTACTGAACATGAAGATGAGGAGACTGTGTCCCCACTCTTCCAGTCTTTATCCACTGAAATTTTCCTAATTTCATTAATTGGAGCTTTTCATGAAAAGACAAATTTTTCCTTGATTCCGTCGACCATCCATTGCTGTCTTTGACATTGTCATTCTGCACATTTTCTGAATTTGCAAAAGAGAAATATAACTTTGCAGTAAACATATTGTTTCTACATTGGTCAATAGTCATAGCAAACTTGTAATATTTCTCACCTTGCACTTTGTCCTTATGGCAATTTTTTGCTACTTTTGCCTTGAACTTGTGTCAACTTTTGACCAAGTTTCTTCGCCATTGTACTATGCCTTTCAGAAACGAGCAATGAAAATTTTTGAAACTCGTGCCTTCTTTGCCAAGTTTCTTTGTCCTCACTTTGACCTTTGAAACTTCTTGCATTGACACCTTGTTTTCAACACCGTTCAACACCAATGTTGACTGCTGCAACTGCTTGTCATCTTCTTTCAAAGACAACCTGTTTTCAATATGAAACAACTCATTACATATATCAACATTTTTTTGAAAAGTATGATGTCAAACATCTCTTTATTTTATCATCATCAATGTCAATTTTTGGCTTGCATTGACTAGCCTTTTCATTTGCCCTATATTAACTAAAGAAGTGTCTAGTTTCTTGTGATGAGCTCTAACAATATACTCCATGCCATCTTTGAATAAATGGTATTTTTTCTCATGGATATGGAAGATTTATTTCCTATCATACAAGTAAGGACTTCCCAACACCATACCAATTATGTCAAGTGGAACCACATCTAATTCAACTGTGTCAATGAAATGTGCAGTTATTGCAAACCGCAATATGCACTTATTTGAAACCTGCAAATTTTCATCCTTACAAATCCAACCAAGTGGATATGGTTTTGGATGTGGAATGGTCTCAAGATTAAGTTTCTTGACCAAGTATTCAGAGATTAATTTTTCTTGTGACCCACTGTCAAACAATGTGTAAATCTTGGTATGTTTGGATATGACCCTCACATGAGACATTTCAATTCTCTCTTCTTCATTTGGAGCTTGTATGTGGCAATTTGATATACTAGTACTGGGTTTATTTTCTATCTCTTTCCCCTTCATGTTCTTTAGTCCCATGGCTACAATTTTTTTTTTCATCTCCCGAATCTAACCTCGAGTCTTGTTCAGCTATAGCAACAATTTTGCCTTTCTCTTCTGCTTTCAAGTTCTCTGGTTTCAACTCTGGATGAAGTTTCCAAAAATGGTCTTCATCATGGCTAGTTTTTGAACAGTTTTTGCAAAATAATTTTCCCTTCTCTTTTCTGATATTTGCATTCCTCTTTTTCTTCCATTTACATTTAAACTCATTTTCCACATTCTCATCTATGTTTTGTTTTCCCCTTGCCTCCAAGTGTGTGGCTTGTATACAAACTTCATCTAGACTTTTAGGGTTAAAAATGAGTATAGTATGTCTTAGGTAGGTATGTAAGCCTCCTATATACTTGAGCAAAGTGTCTTGGCTCTACAAATCTACCCCTAATAAGAGAGCTCTTCTCCTAAATTCTTGGGTATAAACTTGTACATTTTGTCCTTTCAATTGTTTAAAGTTTTGCCAGTCCATTATGGCTTTCTGCATGTGAGATAATGGATAAAATTGTTGTTTTATTGTAGAAATGAAATCAGTCCATGATAGGATAATACTACCATGCTTATTGATCTCCTCCTTTGTCTTGGCTTCCCACCTGTTACATAGTAATTTGTCACCGTCCCTGCAATCCCCGTCCCGCACATTGGAGGGCTCATTTTGTGACCTGTGAGCAGTAACATGGCTTGAAACCACTTCCGTGACATCCCTCTAAACAAGAGCTTTCGTTGCCCTAAATACATCTCCTTGTGAAAAACCCTAAAAATGGCCCTTTTTGCATTGGCGCGGGTATTCAGTTCAGTACCCGCGCCAATGGGGAAAATCCTTCAAAGAGGTCGTGCCAATGTCCTTTTTGACTGACATATAGTTGCATCTACTGGATTTTACGCTTGCGTTTTCTTTGTTTCTCACATGTGCAGGTGTCCATCACGGAGATCGTGGGGATCGTGATCTGCCAAGGCTAAGGAACGGGAGCGCTACCTCTTCTACAAGCAACAACATTGGACTCCAAGTAAGCCTTCATCGCTAGGTGGTTTCTTTGAAATTAGGAACCTATGCTATAGCGTGAATGATTGTTGCTAGACCCGGTCTGGGCTAGTAGGGATCGCCTCTATCCGCAGAGGGGATTTACCTCCACAACAAATTGGCGACTCCACTGGGGACAAAGGCGATCCCTACTAGCCCAGACCGGGTCTAGCAACAATCATTCATGCTATAACACAGGTTCCTAATTGAAAATAAACCACCTAGCGATGAAGGCTTACCTGGAGTCCAACGTTGTTGCTTGTAGAAGAGGTAGTGCTCCTGTTCCTTAGCCTTGGCAGATCACGATCCCCACAATCTCCGTGATGGACACCTGCACATGTGAGAAACAAAAAAAACGCAAGCGTAAAATCCAGTAGATTCAACTATATGTCAGTCAGAAAGGACATAACTCATTATCATAAACAACAACAAGAGCGGAACCATAACCAATAGTCGCTTATTATTAATCAATCAAAAGAAGAATGCAACCATAGTTCTGACGCTGAATTCTCCTTCGGAGGGTCGCCAGCAGAACACGTCTCGAAAGCCTGTCAAGGATGGGACAAACCTCTCTCTTCAGATCTTGACAATAGTCTCCTTGCTTGAATTTGGCCTTAAGGGAATTACAGAGGCTCTTGCAGCATAAGGCTCTTGAGAATTTGGGAACTTGAAGACTAGCTTGCCATGGATATGGGTAAGCTTTTATAGATGGAGGAAGGGGAGTTGGGATCCCTATAATCATGGGATTGGCGCTATCATCAAGGAAGCTTCCATGAGAGGTGGCAAACCACTTCCTCTCTATGGAAATCCGTAGCCAAACCTCCCAACTCAAGATAGATAGCAGTCCAGGAATTTGTTAGGATGAAACTTCCGCCATTTATTTTTAAAAAACACCCCTTAAATTGCCTAGCGCGAGTGCGACTCTGAGACAGAGCACCAATTGGTGCGACCTCTTTGAAGGATTTTCCCCATTGGCGCGGGTACTGAACTGACTACCCGTGCCAATGCAAAAAGGGCCATTTTTAGGGTTTTTCACAAGGAGATGTCTTCATGGAAATGAAATATCTTGTTCAGAGGGATGTCATGGAAGTGGTTTCAAGCCATGTTACTGCTCACAGGTCACGAAATGAGCCCTCCAATGTGCGGGACGGGGATTGCAGGGACGGTGAAAAATTACTGTGTAACACCACCAAACAAGTGCTACTCATTCCATTCTCAATGAAGCTAGTTGGATTTTGGTATCATCATCATGAAATTTTTGGATTCTCAAATAGACCTCCAATTGCCTAATCCAACTATCTAGCTTTGTTGCATTGACTTCACCATTAAACATTGGCAATTAAAACTTAACATCAAGTTTTAGAAAAGGAATTTTACCAGTGTTCTTTGACTTGTGTGGCTGATGTACTGAAGATGAAGTAGAGGATGATGATGATGAGGGTGAGGATGGTGACTTTCCACTGCCTCCATTTCCTCCATGTCCCTTCTTTGATTTATCTTCATCATTTTTACCTCCTGATGATCCCTGTCCTTCCTTGTGAAGTTTGGATCCTTCTCCTTCTAGTCTCTCATTCCTTTCTTGATAAAGGACTCTCACCATTTCACTCATGTCAAGGAATTCTTTCCTCAACACCCTTTCTTCTTCTTTGGGATCCACCTCTTCATGGATTTATTCGTCCTCTGGAGGCATGATTAAAGCTTCTTCTGCTTCTTTCAGAGGTGAAATAGGTGGTGAATAATGTGATAATATTTCCCTCCTTTGTTGTGGCTCACTTTGAGACCCTCTTGCTTCCACGAATTTGCCTTCTCCTCTCTTAAGCTTGAGCCTAGTAAGCATGTGAACACTTGCAAGCAGTTAAAAAAATATTTGCACACAAAAACACTAGAGAATAAACTCTAACTCTGATACCAACCTAATCTGAAAGGACTATATTATTTTGTTGTGCTAAGTGTCTTTTCAGTTATAAAACATGTACAATTTGTCTCCATTTTTTTGCCTAAGGAATGAGTAATTTAATCACGAAACATAGATGAATTTGTGAGTTTTAAGCATGTAAATAAACCTAAATAACACTAAAAAATAGTTTATAACAGAGAAATAACATCACACATAATATTTACACAACAGGCATGATGAAGCAGTTCACCCCTCCTGGGCAACATCTGCTGGTCCAACTCCTAATGGCATGTCCCTCTTTGTCATTATGCTCAAAATTACAAATACATGTGTTTAAAAGCCTCTAATGGATGTTTTCTCTGCACCAGTGGCTCCATAATGCTCAAATTAGTCTATGTAGACTCTTGTTTCACCCAAATTGGTTGAAAATTGACCTCTCTAGCCATTTTCCCAATCACAACTACAAAACCTCCACTAATTGTGGAGAACTGTAGTTATCTGCAGCTAATTTTGGAAAAAAATCTGAAATTTAGGGCTAGCGCTAATCTTTCGCTAGTTACTAACCATTGGCATTAAGTTTCAAGGTTAGGGGTGGGGGTGGCCACTTGCCGACCCCCTTAAACTCCGCAGTTATCATAACTTCGTGTAACAAAAGTTAACGCAATTATAATTTTGGAGCGGAACCCAAATAGGATAGCAGGGTTCCGCTAATTGTCGGCTTGCAGTGGAACTACTTTCATGTGTTAGCTTCAGAACCACCGGATGTTAAGGTTTTTGTTACCGCCATTTTCCAACATCTGTTGTTGGGTTAACTGTGGTATCATGTGAACAACCAAAGGGGTCACCACAATTAAGGTTAATGTAGAAACCAGTTATAATGTTACAGTTTGATGTCATGTGATCACGACATGGAGCCACCAGAGCCACGGTCTTCGGAACCGTCGGAGGTAACATTTTTATGCTGCGATTTTAACCCATACCATGTGACCAACAAAACGGGGTCGCTGGCAGGTTGGGACTACCGGCGGTCCCCCCCCCCCCAAACATTCAAACCATTACAATATAAAAGTATTCAGTGAAATAATAGGGTAAGAAAAAATGAATAGTGGAGTTGGTCGAAGGTTATGCAGGCGTGCCAGAGGTCATGGGGTCGAACCCCCCAGACCCAACAAAAATTTTGATCCTTCGTATAAGGGACACGTGGCAGCCTCCGGGTTAGCCACATGTCACCCATCCAATGGACCCAAAAAAACCAAAGTACAACCAAATCAACATTCCTAAATGCGCCATGTGGTGAAACCTTAATGGTATAGAGGAAATGGAATATTCCTAGAATATTCTGTTTTTCCTGACTATACCTGCATGATGACTAGGCATCCCAATCACTTATGTAACAAAATTTTAGATGTTTGGGAAACCAATCAAAATGCGATATATCCCTCAAACGACATTGATTTTTTTGAATTGTTTGCGATGACAGAATAAAAATGAAGAGATCTATCCGGTCGCTTAGGTTCGATACAATTTCTAGTGATTTAAATTTTTGAGCAAAATACATGATCTCCTGATCACCACCTCATCCCATGGGTAAGGCAGACTCTCCCTTATTAACCCATTCTTATCTTTAATGTATTCCTCATTGGGAAATAGGAAGCTCTTCTTAGAAGTAGTACTAGAGACCATGTCCTCTCTATTCCATTTGATTCCTAAAGGTATGGTGGTGACTCTGCTAATGAGCTCAGGGGTTATGGTAATTGCTAGTCCTCTTACCACTGTGGTTGCACTATTATCTGCTTGAGAGTGCAAGGCCACTGCAAACTCTCAAGCCACTTCATCATCATACCCCTTCAGGAGATTGAAGAACCCAAACCACTGATTTTTTCTGAAGATGTCTACAACTGGAGGATGTACCCTAATTCTCTTGGTGTCTGTGGGCTCTCTTCTATTAAAAACTCTCCCCATCTTGTGACTATGTTAGATAGGTGGTTTTTTGTGGCTTGTTTTCAAAGTCACTGTGATATAGGACCTCAAAGCTTTTAAATTTGCACAAAATTTGGTTTTCTTATTCCCCATTCCTTTGAACATGCCTTTAATTTGTTGATTTATGGCTTGATTGTGTGAAAATTACCATGAAAATTCTTACAATTTGATGGGGATGATGGCCACTTACCTCTACAATTTTGATGTCTCTGACTTGAAGGATGGTGTCGTGGTGCTAATATACTCTAATGGTGGCTTGCATGCCACTTTATAACACTTTGTGGCCTCCCTAGAAACTTCCTGTAGTAGTCGCATGTTTTTTTAGCATGGTCTGCATGAAAAAATCAACCATGGATCGAAGCTCCTTGGTGTCTCATACCTTTTTCCTTTGTTAATTGATCTCAAAATGAGAAACATAATGAGTGGAAATGAGCCAAAGTATGCTTTTTACTGTAAATCGAGCGGGCTTGGAGTGTATTGGTGATGTGGATTTGGCACGAGGTTTCCATATTTGGACTGTTGGTCCCACTTGAGCCTATAATTCCCTTTTTCCTCGTAATCAGTTCCCACTCCCTGTTATACTTCCCCTAACTGATGTGACAGCTCCATGTGGCATGCAAATCCACCAAATTTTCACTTTAACTATTTGCAGGTGGCCAAGTTAATTGACCACATTTTTGCCTATTAAACTCTCTTTTCTTGACATGTACTCATTTAGTAAATTGATGCATAACAAGAGGGTGAGGGAGTCATACCTAAGCCTACCCACTTGTTGATGAGTTAAAGGATCTTATGATGTTGGTGAGCCCTGGTATTGCACCAAGAATGTTGCAACTCCCAGATGCTGCCCTACTTTACTTTATCAACCCGAGGTTCATACAAACTTGGAGGTGATAGTGTTATATACACACCAGATGCATTTTACGCATGTCATCCTCTTCTGAGCTTTATGAAAGGGTGCTACTTCTAGGGTTTCTAGGTGAAGTCTGTCACACTTCTGAACTTAGTCCTAGCATTACAAATGATTCAAATCCATGGTGCTATCAGTAAGTACATAACTATACTACAGCAAACAAGTACATCTAACTATTCTACAAAGAAATAAATCTACTTATTAGACCATGATAAGAATTGAAAATCAACCTAGGTATCTTGCATGAAGTAAAGTGTTGAATTGAAATGGAATAAAGGAAACTAATATAATCACACTTTTTTGGGCCAAATGGCTAAACGCACTCTACTTACCCTATGCTCTATCTATCATGCTTTTATTCATGCAACTATTCATGACCTAAATATGCTTGAAAATGTGTCATTTTGCAGCTAGGAGAAGAAAGTGGTAAGGTGGCTTATGGAAGGCTCGAACACATGGGGGAAAGGCTGGAGGTGTATGAGCGGCTTAATTAGGGGCCCACAGGTGTTATTTCAAGTGCTGCTACAGGTTTCCTGTAGTGCTACAAGCAAGTCCTGAATTGCTACAGGAAACAAGCCGAGGGCAATCCGAGGCCAAAAACAGGTGGAAAAAGGGTAGGGAAGGTGGTGTGAAGGTGTATTAGGATGAGTGGGAGGTGTCCCACCCCTTTGAAATCTCAAAATCTCTTGGGATGCATTTCTTGCACCCCTAGGGTTTTCTCACGTTGTAGGGATGAAAGATCTAAAAACAGGGTTGATGGTGATTTTCATGAACAAAGGGCTGATGGGAGTTGAGAGATGAAGTTGGAGGTGCTGGTGAATTCCTCCTTGGCTGTGCTACCTATACCTACAATAGAAAATTCGTGATAAATAAAATGGAAAAGATGACTTTAATTGGTTAAGAAAATATACTCTAATATACAAACAAAGATCTACCACAACATACTGAACATATTCGTGGAATCACGACAACTAATCTCATCAATTCCAAGAAATCATAAAATAAGAAGCATTTTTGGTCTGTAGGGAAGGTCTACCCTTATCAAGCTCTATTGACAGAGGTGAGAGAAGGAGGCTTGAATCACAACTTTATGAAGTTATCACCTATTCTACCACTCATGTAAGAAGACTTAAATCTACATCAAAAGACAAATGGAAGCAAACCAAAAACAGTGAATAGAAATACCAACAAACTAACTAGAAATTCATAAGAAAAACTAGCTAAATGACATGAAAGTAAAGAATGATTACACAAGAGAGGCTGAGGCACATGGATTGGGCCCTAACCCACAAGCCTAGCTCTCTATAACTAGATCAGTAAGGCAAAGATTGAATACTCATTTCATTTCAAAAGATAGTCTCATTACATCAATATAAAAGTCTTGAAAAACTTAATACAAGAGAAAAGTGCCTAATGGCTTTTGCCAAAGTTCGAATCCTAATGAGCTCTTGCTCAGCTATATTTAACCTAAAGGGTAGCTACCAACAAATCCCTAGAAAATAGGTGATGGGTCCACTTGAATCCAAGTGAAGTGTGGCTTGAGAGCACTTTATCTTGAGTTTTCTTGGCTGACTTTGATTTCGAGTTGTTGGAGGCAATCTCGAAGATCACTTGGCTGCCTTTTGGGAGTTAAGGAGGGTGGAAAACCCCCTAGAATCTCTCCTTGTTGTCTACTCCGAGCCTTTATGACAAAATCTCCATAAAAATTCCATATATTCATGATTTTAATGCATTTAACCTCATTTTAGGTACTCAAAGTATGTTAGCCTCAATCACCACCTAAAATAGCATCATAATAACATAATATAATTAAAATGAAAGAAAAAGAGACTTAATAAGGAGAAAAGGTGACCATTAACCCCTCCAAATGTTACTAATGATGGAGCTCATCATCACCCCCCTACGAAATGGTTTATCATCCTCTGAGCAACTAATCCTCCTTCTGCATTTCCTTTAAGGCTTTGATGGACCCTATGACTTCCCAAGGAAGAAGTGTGGGATTACCTTCAGGAGGGTAAAACTCATTATTCTTTTCTGCTTCCTCCCATTCTCTATTTTGCTCATCTTGGTCCTTCCCATCACTTAGCCCTAGCAACAAGGGTGGACACAACTTTAGACCAAGCCACTGAATATTTTTGGCCTGCATGGCCCTCTTGTACAATGGCGCTCTCTCCAAGGCACCCCTAAATATTTTTGGTGTATGGTACCCCATGTTTCTAAGGCTGTGAGGGAGGTTGTTCCATCTTATTTGACTAGCCATAATGCACTCATCTCCCAAAAACCTAGAAACATCATCAAAGTGGGAGTTTCTTGAGCTTGGGTATGGAGGTATCTTTCAAGTAGTTCAGGATCCTTTTCAATCTTCAGATGGTTATTGATGACTCCTCTAGGGCTAAACAGTTATTACCTAATGTGTAAGGGTTGTCTGTTTTCTCTTCTCATAACCCTCTTCATCTCTTGTGCTCTTGTCTCCTCATTCACCATCCATGATGCCAAAGCCATTAATTGAATATCACCCATCCCAGGATTGGGGTCCCAAATATTTAAATCTGTCAACACAAGGTTATGCATATAAAACTCTGCCATTTTTTCCTTGTCATCCATGCTAGCTTGATTGCAAAAAACAATGAATTGTCCACAATTTTGGAAGGTAAGGATCCATGGGAGAATAAAGTTTTAATTTGAAAGAGGAGCCACTGTTCCTTGAGGTAAGCTGCATATGAATTTGAAGGATACCTGTGTCGAATGTCCTCCATGCACAAATCTGCCACGGTGGCCACTTGTTTACCTTCTTGCTAAAGCTTCTGCTTCAAAAATGACTCTCTGAACCTCATCTAAAGGAGTTATCATGGAAGGCCACTTGTTTACCTTCAAAACTGACTCTCTGAGGCTCACATCAGATAAATCCTTCCCTAACTCAGCTACTTTCCCTTTTGAGGGACACTTAACCTATGTTAAAGTGGAAGATCTCCTTGGAACCTAAGTTCATTTAACAATTAGAAATGATATCCATAGACCATGTTAGTGTCAGTCTTTGCAGCCTTCCTCTAGTGATCAAACATGCTCTTACAAAGTGATTTTAAGGTGTTAAGGTCAAATTTTGTCATTTTAGTGAGTCTTCAAGCAAAATTTGGTCACTAAGTATTAAGTCTAGGGTTTGCTTTCACTCCTTTCAAAGTTGTCCAAATGTCGGTCCATGTCACCATTTAGCTGAGTGTACCGTGCAGTAGATGTAGAGGCTCATTCGCTGATCCGAATGGCAAAGTTGAAGGAAGAAGAGATTAAAAACATAGATCCAGAGGAATCAACATATCTAGAGGTAAAACTTAACATTTTGGTAAGTGCAGTGGAAGAGATGATGCAAAGGATCATCACAAGGAATGAGTATAATGTTCAAGCCCATGGCTCGCTGATTGAAGAAGAACAAGTTGTTGATCCAAAACATTTTGTTTCTTATCCCAGTTTTCATAGATCTGATAATGATTGTTTTGTAGATCATCTTGGAGAAGAGAGATCTGTTGATTTGACATGTATGCTTGATGATGTGTTTTATACCGATGATTTGCCTCAGTTTGATCAGTATGATGATGATTATGTTCTCCAAACAGAAGATAATCTTGCAGACAAATCAGCAGCTAGTTTGTGGAAGGAAGAAGTTCACTTTCAGCAGTTCGAATACAATGTTCAGCCATCACATATCAGCTATGGAAATGATGAGGAAAGTGCAGCAAATTTTGAAGTAAGTGAAGGATATTTTCCTTTTTGTTTTGATTTGTTTCAGTTCATCAGAGACAACTTCCATGCAATCAGAAATCAACTGTCAACAAGTCTTGATTTGGACCATCTTGAGGGCAATAAAAACCTTGTTCAAGACTTCCCATATCCAGATTTGCAGCCCCCGAATGCCATTGATTGTCAAGTTGCAGATGAAGACATGGAAGCTGGCACATATGATCAAATGATACAAGATGATTCCGTACCATTTTGTTTTGAATCATTTCAGTTTTTGAAGGGTAAATTGCATAGTAAATCTTCAAATGAGCAGCTTGTAGGAAATCATGTAATCTCATCGGAACTAATAGAAAATGGGTTGCAGCAGTCTTTTCAAGTTTTTCACGATCCAATAGCTGATGTGTTGGATGATGTTTGCAGTCAAAGTCTTTCTCCATTGACTATATGTAAGCTTGAAATGTGTACTGATACAAACTTGATCCGGCAGCCGGTCTCTTTGTCATTTTCAGCAGGAGTCTCGTCACAAAGCTCAGATCAAAGTTTGCATTCATGGTATGAGGAGAAGAGAAGTAATCCATTGGATGAGCTAAGTCCTAGTGTGCATTTTGAGATCCTTATGCAGCATGAATTTCAAGATCCTTATGCAGTGTTTTTGGAGGCGGATAGAGAATCCATAGTATTCAACGGATCTGTTCACAAGTTTTCATGGGAGTTGCCTTTCAGTAGTTCTCTCTTGTTGTTCATAAACGAGCACTTGCAGAGAATCCAAACAGCAGCTGCAATACTTACATGGTTGCATTGGTTGTTTCATTTCACTTGATCAGGTGATGAATGAAATTGTTAGAGTAGGTTGTATTGAATAAGCTTCATATTGAGCATATTTCCAGTTTTTCGGTTGTGTTTAAGTATCGAGTCAGTTCTTAGTTGAGTGAGAGTCAATTTGTGTCGTCAAGTCATCAGTTTTCAGTCATGCATTTCAGCTTGAGTTTTTGACTCCATTGCCCAATGGATGAAAGCACTGTCTGCTTTCCAAAGATCTGTAGTTCTTGGCACCTCCAAGGAGCTACCATCCCCATTGGAGCCAATGTTAGTGTCAGCCTTTGCAACCTTCCTCTAGTGATCAAACATGCTCTTACAAAGTGATTTTAAGGTTTCAAGGTAAAATTTTGTCATTTCAATGAGTCTTCAAGCAAAATTTGGTCACTAAGTATTAGGTCTAGGGTTTGCTTTCACTCCTTTCAAAGTTGTTCAAATGTTGGTCCATGTCACCATTCAGCTGAGTGTACCATAATTCAGAGGTTTTCATCATCATGTCAGGTTCCAATGGGTCATTTTACACCTTGTTCATGCTTCAATTATGCCTAGGTAAGGTTCATTTCCCTCTCCTAGGGTTTTGGAGGTAATTTCTCTTGGATGGTCAAATCATCAGCAAAACTTGTATCCTGATGTTCATACACCTTCCCCTATCCTTAATGTACCTTATTAAACACTTCCCATCACTGATATCCCCCAAATTCCTCATTTTCGCACAAACCTTAGTTTCTTGCTACAACTTGGCAATTTTCTAGGCTAGGCCTGTGTTTTTCCATTTGGACCCCTTCCCCTCACTCAATCTCTGAAATTCCACTTCCCCTACTTCCTAACATCCCTCCCTACTTCTCAAAATTTTCTCAAGAATTTAGAAGCCCCTTATCCGCTTCATTTCGCTTCATTTCGACAAATCCCTTGTTCCACACATCGGGATAGGTTTTACTCCAATGATGTTTATGAGAAATAAAAGATGAATTTTGGAAAAATGGGAGATTTTTTTTGTCGAAAATAGGCCACGGAAGAAAAACCTCCTTAAATTTTTACACAAGTGTCATGGTTTTAGAGAAATGTCAAAAATACAATTGCCTCAGGAGAATTGATGCACCTCTGAAGTGACCTTGGGAAAATCAGGATTTATCCTAGCTTGGTTGGCCAAATGACTTGCTTAATGAGTCAAATGATAACTATACAAAAATATATTTCCAATGAGCTATCATGAGCTCAATTTGGAGTTGAGGAAGACCTTCAAAAGTTGACTGCAAAAGCACTCTGCCTTGAGGCAGCCTCATTTTGCACATTTTGACCAGTCTTGGGAGATTTTATTCTTGACAGGGAAAATGAACTCCAAATTGAAAAATTCAAGTTGGGCTGGAAATTAGACTCAATAATATTTCCAAAAAGCTATACTACGCCTAATTTGGACACCAGGAAGGTCTCCAAAAGTCTCCTGCAAAAAGGCGCGGTGCATTGGGCAGCCCTCTACAATGCAAAAATTGAACTGGTGCGACGCATTGAGATGGCATGGCGCATTGGGCTAAAAATCCTGAAATCCATTCAAATATTCCTCCAAAGACTCTCAAATTACTAAATTATTAATTTCCCAAGTAATTTAACATCCCTCCATGACCAATGAATGAATTTCGCATGGTGCTTATGGTGATTTAATGGATAAAAATTAAAACCCTACCTCCTTGCATTTTTTGTCAAAAAACAATTGCATAGGGTTTATGAGTTGTATTTCTTGTTGCTAATTCCACTCCTAGCCATTTCTCACTCCCTCACTCCTTCATTCCCTCAATAATTTTCTCCCTCTCTTTACATTCTCATCTACCCATTCCACATTTCCCATATCCCTAATCAACTAACCCTAAATCCTAATCCCACTATCCCAAACCCTAGTTAAATATACCCAAAACACTAATTGCCATCCCAAACCCTAGATGTCATACCATAAAACCTTTCATTCCCTAAAATCCTACATCTAGCATCAAATCCTCCCCTCATCAGTCCCACTCATCCATGGCGCTCAAAAACATGAAGGCAAAACTGGCAAGCTGCCAAGAGGAGGAAAATCAAATTGACCACATTTGAGCAAGAAATTCAAATATGATCGCGAAAATTGGATTAAAAGGGTAAATATGAATTTGGAGAAAGCTAACAAGGATAAAAATATGTTGAGGAACATGGTGAATCATTATTGGGCAAGAAATCATGTTTTCAAGGCACGAATCAAGATCCTGAAGGCTAAGTTGAAGAGGGAATTAAAGCATCGGAAAAGGAAAACTAGACTTCAAATTTTGGCCGAGGCTTCCTTGGCCCAGCATAGTGCATGATGGAGGTCACTCAGCCCAAATTTCAAGAAATTTGGGACACATTTTGCAAATTTTGATTTTTTTTGGCCTAAACATAGAATTTTCAGCTCAACGCGTCGCGCCACTTGGCGTGCGCTTATGATTGCGAGCTCCTCTTGGGTAAAACTTTGTATTTTTGGATTTTTCATGAAAATTTATGCATTCCTACCTATGGCCAAGAGATTTTGACAGGTTTTGGGCTTCCAGAAGGGTCAAAAACACCCTAAAAATGACCTTTCTACCCCTTTTTGGACACACAGGAAGCAGTGTTGGGAAAAATCATGTTTGGAGGGGCAAATGGAAGCCAAATTCATAAATTCCACTTTTTTTGGAAATTATATAGGCATACCTTTACAACAAGCCCACTTGGAGAAAATTTGGACACCGGGAAGGCCTTCAAAATCAGCTCCAAATTGGCGCGACGAATTGGGGATTTTTGCTCATTTTTGACCCAGTAACTATGTTTTTCGCCTAGTTTTGGACAGTTTGACTTTATTATCTCAAAAAGTTAAACTCATGATGTAATTTGATTTAATTTCACAAGATATTAATTTCATGATGTAGAAGGAAACTTCATCCCAGGGGTATGGAAGGTTGTCTCTTCTCACACCATTTTTATCTTCAATATACTCCTCTCCTGGTAGGAAGAACTTCTTTTTGGTTGTAGTGCTAAGAATTCTTTCCTTGACCCATTTGACTCCTAAGGGCAAGGTGGTAACTCTGCTTCTGAGTTTAGGAGATAGAGTGATGGACAATCCTCTAATCACATCGGTGGCTCTTTCTTCTGAATGTGACTGCAAATCCACTGCAAATTCTTTAGATATTTCATCATTAGAACCTTTCAATAGCTCAAAGAAACCTAGCCATTGGTGATTTCAGAAGATTTCCATAACCTGAGGGTGCTGCCTAATTCTCTTAATGTCTGTAGGCTCCCTTTTTTTGAAACCCCCTCCCATTTTAATGCTGTGAGATGAAGGTCGTGAGAGGTTTTTAGAGGTATGTATTGGAGATGGAGGCCTTGAATTAAAATGCAAGAAAATTATTTTACCCTTTAACTGTCAAATTTAATTTTGTTGAGTGTGAATTGTACCTTGGTCCTCTGCTATTTTGGTTTGATAAATGGAGGCTTTGGGAAACCAATTCACCAAAAAGTAAGTTTGTGTTGCTCTCTAAGCCTCTGCTAGTCTGCTGCTAAAGTTTCCTGTAGAAAAACGTTATTTCCTATAGCACGATGGTGCATGCAAGCCCAAACTTCGATGTTGCTCTTCTGATGGCTCCCACTGCTCTCCTTCTCTTGTTGCTCATCAAAATTCTCAATTCAATGGTGGAAATGAAAGAAACATTACCTTTATTGGAATTTTAACCAAATTTGGAGCGTTGTGGTGACTCGTACTTAACTCTAGTTTCCTCTTAGAGACCGTTGTCCCCCACTTCAGTTAATAATTTTTGACCTCGTGTTCACTTCCCTTCATACTCATGCACTCTTAATTGACTCTATTTGACTTGCCCAGGTGGCATGCACTTTCACTTTTCCTCCAGTTTCACTTTAAGAAGGTGGCCAAGTTAACTGGCCACCTTTTTTCCTTTTAAACTTCTAAATCTCGACATTTAACTATTTTGGCCATTATGGATGCACAAAGAGGGGTGAGAGGCCATACCCAAGCTTACCTGGTGTTGGTGAGGTGCCGAAGGAGCTTGTGCAAGGAGCTGGAGCTGGTGTTGGCAGCCCGAGTTTTTTATTTGTTGTGTCTTCATTTTTTTATTTGTTTTCGGAGTGAGCAACTTTTTCTGAGTGAGCTGCTTATCTTTCTTGAGTGAGTTGCTTACCCTTTTCTTGTTTTATTTATTTTGCAGGTACTGCAGGGAGGGCTTCATATGCCATGGCTGGTGTGTTTGTCCCTCTAGAGTCTACTGGTGGTCTCCTGGAGTCATCTACATCATATTTCCTTCATCTTTTGGCCTTGTTGTGCCACACACATATTTCCTACAGGAAAATTTCTGATACATGTAGCAATATGCTTCTTGCCTCTTCTTACTTTGGTTTGTTCATAAATGGAGGGATATGGTTTATGGAGGCTATGGAGGAGGGCATGGAGTGAATGGAGTGGAGGATATGCAAGAGAAAGGGTTCCTATGCTAGGTTTTCAAGGATTTAGATGCCCAAGGTGCAACATAAGGTTTAGATAGGGAAACCTTGCACATGGAGTGAAATAGGGGTTTGGGAATTCTAGGCATAGGAAAATCATGAATTATCATGCCCTAAATGAAGTTCAGAAACTCTTAGGTAGCCTCTTTCCTTCATAAATGAGTTTCCTATAGCATTGACAGGATTTTCCTGTAGTGCTACAGGAATCTTGTAGTTGTCTGATTTGCATGTAGCAATTATAGATTAGGGAAAAAAATGAAATTGTTGCCTATATGATGGGTGAAATGGATGAAGGGATGGATGATTGAGTGACTTATGGAGTGTGAAAGCAGATAAGAAGAAATAATGAAAAGAAATGGCTCCTCTAGATCCTAAAAACCATCTTCAAATGTTAACCTGCAAAACAGAAAAACACATAAATGCATAGGTATTTCTTTTTTCTTGAAGGCAAGTGGGCTGCCTCCAAAGAGGTTTATAAACCCATAGGCCTGCCTTGGGAACCTCTGAGAAGTTTTCACCCAAGAATATTTTATTCTCTATTTTTTTCTTTTTCTTGCTCCAGGACTACCTCATGGAGGTTTTCAACCATAGAGTTGGCCTAGGGCGTCTCAGAGAGGTTTTCACCCATGCCTCTTTATTTATTTATTTATTTTTTCTATTTTTTTTTTTCAATTTTAGAAGGCACTGGAAACTATGGATTTTCCCATGACATACACCTCCCTGCTCATGGAATTTATAAATTTTTCCCTAGATAGGGGCTTCTTGTAAACCTTGAGTCTTTAACCATTGACAAGTAGGGGAATTCCTTCCTCATCTATGTTTCTAATCTTAATTTTTCCATTATCATAACATTTTTCCTCTTTGTAGGGTCCTAGTAATCTTGTAATCAGTTTTCCTTTGAAGTCCTTAAACCTTGAGTCATATGACAATGCCCAATCTCCTTCTTGAAAGGTCTTTCCCTTAATGTTCTTGTCATGCCGGACCTTCCGTTGCAGCTGAATTACCTCTATGTGAAGGAGTGCTTGCATCCTGAACTCATCCAATCCATTTAATTACATCAACCTCTCTTTCTGTGAAATTGATATGTCTAGGTCTAACTCACCTGCCATCCTTAAGGTGTTGAATTCAAATTCAACTAAAAGCATATCTTTCTTGCCATAGACTAGGTCATAAGGAGTGAATCCTGTTGTTGTTTGAGTGAATCTAGGCTAAGGTAGAGATGCATATCAATGCATGTTCTTAGCACTTTTCCGAAATTGGAGAGAGCTTCTTGGAATTCATCCCCATAGGGTGTGAAATCATCCATGTAGATTTCAACAGAGTCATGGAATAGCTCAGAGAAAATTCTCAAGACAACTCTTTGGAAGGTAGTTGGGGCATTGTACAACCCAAAGGGTAGGAATTCGTAAGCAAAGGTACCCCAAGGGCATGTGAAAGTAGTCTTATCCTGGTCGTAAGGGCTGATTTGGATCTGATTGTACCCACTGAACCCATCTAATAAGGAAAAGAACTTCTTTCCTACAAGGCTATCCAGGACTTGGTCTATAAAGGGAAAACGGAAATAGTCCTTCTTGTTGGCTTTGTTAAGTTATTGATAATCAACACAAATTTTTCATTTTCCATTCTTCTTCGGGACTAGGACAAGAGGAGATCCCACTCATTGTCTGATATAAGATAAATGAAACCTGCATCCAACAGTTTCTGCAGCTCTTCCTTGACTATGTCCTTTAGATATGGGTTCATACTTCTTTGGGGTTGTCGCATAGGATTGCATCCTTATTTTATGTAAATATGATGTTTGCATACTAAAGGATGCACCCCTTTCATGTCCTTGTAATCCCAAGAAAATGCATCTAGGTTTTCTTTTAAAACCTGGCATAGTTGTTTTTCTTCTTCATCAGAGAGGTTTGAGTTGATTTTTAGATATCTGTATGGGCCAAAATCAACATCCTTGGTGGTTTCAGAGGTTGAATTGACTGAGTGAAATTCCATCCAAGTTTGGATTTCAGACTCTTTGACTAGGTTTTCAAGTGGACTGTTAGTGGGGGACTGGGTTTGAATGGCATGGTCGATGAGTTTTTCTTCATCAAGCTTCCCCCCAATATGAACAACATCTATGGTAAAAGTGGGGGTAGTGTTATATACCTCATCTTCTTCATCCTCCAACCATATAGGTAGATCATTATCAGTGCAAGGCTGGGATGGAGGATATACCAGTTGTTTATACAAGGGAACATTTTTATTAGTCATGTTTCCGGCCTGATAACTGATATAAGCATATGTAGTGGCTAACCAAGGTCTCCCCAAGATGAGAGGATATCCATTCAACTTTTTTTTTGGTTACAGAACTAGGAAATATGTAGGATAATCCCAAGAGTCAATTGAAACCACAACATACTCAACAATCCCTTCCGGAGTTACTGTGGACCAATCTGCAAGTTGCAAAACTGTTGTGGTTTTCCTCAAAGTCCCTTGTAGGTTGAGTTTTAACATAGTTTCCTTGGTCATGACATTGATGGTAGCCCCTAGATCAATCAGAGTATTGGGGACTATGACACCATCTATGTGCACATCTATAACTGGACTGCCAGGGTCCAAGTACTTTGGAAAGATCACCCTTCCCAACATTAAGTTAGACAACTGTCCTACTACATTGATGGTGGGGGTATATCTCTTCTTTCTCCCAGGTTTCTTGAAGCACTTTTCCTTGATGAGCCTATTGTAAATGAGGACATCCTTAATGGCTTGGAGAAGTGATATCTTTACACAAAAAATTTTCAACTCTCCTAGAAATTGATTCTCCTCTGGGGTGTGCTGATTAGGATGGATCAAGCGCTCAGGAAAAGGAGGTTGTTGGATCTGAGTGTTACCTTATTCATTTTCCTCCTCAACCTTTACAGGTGGATATGGAGGGTGGTTTTTTTGGAGTACTCTTCCCGGCCTGAGATTAATCTCTTAAAACTCCACAACATAAGCTGGATAGGATGTCTCTCCACTATAAACCTATTATGCCTGTCTATTTTTCAGGTTTGGATTTGGCTGTGCAGGAATTTGAGGCAGCTTGGGTGGAGAAAAATCAGTAAGCTGAGGTTAAGGTTGGGGTGGAGTCATTAAAGCAGGTGGTTGATTATGTTGATGCCTCCACCCTTGGGATGGATTGTTCCACTGAAAATGTTGAGGAACATACAGCTAAAATGGTTGGTTCATAGGTTGAGGGTGATATGGAGGGTTGTAAGGCCAAGTAGGAGGTGTAGGCTAGGGTGGAGGACTGGCAGTGTACCAATGTTGCATGGGTGCATTCTGATTATTGTGATAGTAAGAGTAAGGTGCACCTTGCATACCCTGTTGATATGAACTAGAGCCATGATGCCTTCTCTGGTTGATGAAACATAGTTGATCTAGCCCCAATTCCCCACCTTCATATACAGATTTAAGTCCAGGTAAGGAGGGACACTTTTTTGTGGAATGATTCTCATCACAAACTAAGCAAACCTTTATGACACTTAGTGGACATTCATTTCTAGGGTGCTTTTTGGTACATCTAGGGAAAAATATAGCCAAATCTCTTTCTACTTCCTCTTGCTTCCTTTTGACCTGCATTGTGTCCATTTGCAAAGAAAATGTGTGCAACATATCACTCTTGAATTCCTCCAACGTATTTCCAATCTCATGTTTCATGTAGGTGGAAGAGGAAGGGGTATTGGATGTACTTTATCTAGCTCTTCCTTTCTTCCTGACTGCCCTAGAATGGTTCATGAAGAGAGTTTTGATTGTTTCATAAGGCAGTTCATAGATATATCCTCCTCATAACATATTTAAGGTTTCTATCACATCCTCTCTGATCCCTCGGAGAAGTACTAGTTTAAGCGATCCAAGATCAAGAGTACAATTGGCTCTCTTATAGTTTAACTGAAATCTCTCTTCATAGTATTTTAGGGATTCATCAAGCCCTAGATTCATTCTGAATATCTCATCCTTAGTTTCCTTGGACCTACAATAGTATTTGTACTTGTTTTTGAAGGCCTCTTGCATCTGTGCCTAGGTAGTGATGTTGTTCCCAGGTAGACCTATGAAATAGTGCAAGGCTTCATCCTTAAGGGTGGATGGGAATAGCTTAAGTTTTATCATCTGAGGCATAGTCATAGGTCCTATAGAAAACATCAAATTCAAAAATGATGTGTCAGTATATTTTGATTTAAGTCCATGAAAGTGTGGAAGAGATGAGGGGCTAATGTTTTTCATATTAGTTTCCCCATTTTCCTCTCTAATGGGAAAGGTTTTCTGGGTTTTAGTGTCAGCCATGGTTTAGATAGGTGAAGCATGTCCCTCAGTTGAAACAATATCTTCTTCTTCTTCTCCAATAGGTTCTTCAAAATTTTCAGAAGGCTCACCTATGGTGTCTTCAACCTCACAACCACTGAAGAAGAGTGAAGGGTGACTATGTGGTGATGTGGGGGTTTTAGGTAAAAAAATTCCTTGAGTGTCCCTACTCCTACGAGGCATGAAATTCATATTTTTTTTTTTTTTTTTTTTTTATATTCCTGAAAAAACATGAAAAAGGAAAGCATAAAAGAATGCTAAAAACAAATCAAAGCATCTACTAGACACCTCCCCAACAACGGCACCAAAAAGTAGTGAGCCTGGTATTGAACCAAGAATTTGCAACTCCCATATGCTTCCCTAATTTACATTATCAACCCAGGGTTCATACAAATTGGAGGTGACAATGATATATTCACATCAGATGCATTCTACTCATGTCATCCTCTTCTGAGCTTTACAAAAGGGTGACACTTCTAGGGTTTCTAGGTGAAGTCTGTCACACTTATGAAATAAGGCCAAGGGCTACAAATGATTTGATCCAGATTTATGCAGGAACGCAAAAAAATATAGAAGTAGACGTAAACATAGAGATGCATCGAAAATAATGTTTCATTTCATTAATATCAAATAACAGAAATATGCTTACAGACATAATGGAAATCAAATAGTTAGGGCGCTGGTAGCTTATCTCTGAGAAGAGATGTGGCAGCTACATGCCTCTGAATTGTGTTACAATGAGGCTCAAGGTCCTATTTATTATTGAGAAACAATGGAAAACTCTAAACGTCAAAAAACGTAACCCTAGGAGATGAAGCACCAAAGCTATGGGCCTCGCTTGGGTAAATTGGTGTTTCAACTTCCCGGGGTCGTAGCTTTGCCATACTATCTTCGTTTGATGCACATGATACATCATTAGAAAAATATATCCGAAGAATACAAATATTAATCGCGAATATAAATTATAGAATGAAATCATATTTTCCAAAGGCGCAATGCCCAAAAAACATCGTTTAGGGCCTCAAAACAACTCTAGAAGTTCAGGACCCGAAAAAATGCTAAAAATAGTAAGTTTTGTTGAAACTGAAAAACTGAAAGAAGTGATGGTGGTATTTGAAATGGAATAGGTGGGCGGCCACCAATATCCACCTCGATCATTAGGGTCCCAAAACGGCTCCGGGAGTGCAAGATCCGAAAACGTGCTAAAAATAGTAAGTTGTGATGAAAGTGAAAAGATGCAAGAATTGATGGTGTAGGTCCAAATGGAATAGGTGGGTGGCCACTGATATCCACCTGGATCATGATTCAAAGCCATGGCGCTATCAGTAAGTAAAGAAATATACTACAAAAAACAAGTACATCTAACTATTTTGCAATGAAAGAAATTTACTTATTAGACTATGATAAGAATTGAAAAGAAACCTAGGTATCTTGCATGAAGTAAAGTGTTGAATTGAAATGGCATACATGAAACTAATATAATCACACTTCGCTAGGAAAAATGGCTAAGCACACTCTACTTACCCTATTCTCTATCTATCATGCTTTTATTCATGCAACTATTCATGACCTAACTATGCTTGAAAATGTGTTGTTTTGCAACTAGGAGAAGAAAGTGCTAAGGTGGCTTATGGAAGGCTTGAACACATGGGGGCAAGGCTGGAAGTGTATGAGTGGTTTTTTCAGGTTCATAATATGGTGATGGTGGTCTATAGGCTTAAGGAGGGGCCCACAGGTGCTATTTCAAGTGTTGCTAGAGGTTTCATGTAGTGCTGCAGGCAAGTCCTGAATTGTTACAAGAAACGGGTTGAGGGAAATCCAAGGTCAAAAACAGGTGGAAAAAGGGTAGGGAAGGTGGTGTGAAGGTGGATGAGGATGAGTGGGAGGTGGCCCACCCATTTTCCAATCTCAGAACCTCTTGGGAGGAATGTTTTGCATCCCTAAGGTTTTCTCACAGTGTAGGGATGAAATATCTGAAAACAGGGCTGATGGTGATTTTCATGAACATAGGGTTGATGGAAGTTGAGAGATGAAGCTCAAGATGATGGTTAAATTATCCTTGGCTATGATACCTGTACTTTCAATAAAAATACCTATTCATGCAATAAAAATGGACAAATTCATGATAAAGATAATGGAAAAGATGACTTGAATTGGTAAAGAAAACCTACTCTAATCTAGAAACAGAGATCTACCATAGCATACTGAACATATTCATGGAATCGCATCAACTAATCTGATCCATTCCAAGAAATCATAAACTAAGAAGAATTTTTGGTCTGTGGGGAAGGTCTACCCTTCTCAAGCTCTATTGACAAAGGTGAGAGGGGGAGGTTTGACTCACAACTTTATGAAGTTATAACCTATTCTACCACTCATGTAAGCAAACTAAATCTCCAAAAAAAGACAAATGGAAGAAAACTAAAAACAATAAATAGAAATACCAACAAACTAACTAGATATTCATAAGTAAAACTAGCTAAATGACATGAAAGTAAAGAATGACTACACAAGAGAGGTTGAGGCATATGGATTGGGCCCTAACCTACAAGCTTATCTCTTTGGATCTAGATCAGTAAGGTAAAGTTTGAATACTCATTTCATTTCAAAACATGGTCTCATTTCATTAATATAAAAGTTTTGAAAAACTGATTACAAGAGAAAGGAGCCTAATGGATTTCTGCAAAGTTTGAATCCTAATGAGCTCTTGCGCAACTCTATTTAACCTAAAGGGTAGCTACCAACAGCTCCCTAGAAAATAGGTGATGAGTCCACTTGACTCCAAGTGAAGTGTGACTTGAGTGGACTTGATCTTGATTTTTCTAGGTTGCCTTTGATTTCGAGTTGTTGGAGGGAATCTCAAGGATCCCTTGGCTGCCTTTAGGAGTTAAGGAGGGTGGAAAAACCCCTAGAATCTCTCCTTGTTGTCTACTCTGAGTATTTATGACAAAATCTCCACAAAAATGCCATATTTTCATGATTTTCCTGCATTTAACCTTATGTTAGGTACTTGAAGTGTGTTAGCCTCAATCACCACCTACACTAGTGTTAGACCCCTGTATTTCATAGTATCACCAGGTGACTGATTATTGCATACATTTTGTCATGAATGAAAATGATATTCCTAATTGTCATTTATTTTCATAAAAGAAGGAAGAAAGTGTTGCTGATAAGGTGTGATGGTGATAAAACTTCATTTCTGCACTCATTCCATTTAATTCAACCTCTATTGCCCTCATTTCCTCCATGTTCTAAAGTTCTACACCTTATTTCTTTCAAACCCCTTCTTCAACTATTAACACCCAAGTTTTATAATTAGAATCAAAGGAAGAAAAGGAAATAGAGAAGTAGTTAAGGAAGAAAAACAACAAGGGCAGAGTCTTGAACATGATTGGGTCAAGTCGTGCATGCGTTTGGGTTGAGTCGTGAATGCTAAATCAAGTCAAGTCATGAACGCGAGGGAAATATTCTACGAACAACTAAGAAACGAATGGGCGCAAGGGTAAAGTTTAAAGTTAGAGAAATGCGATTTGCAATGAAGTGGGACCCATTCACCCATGGCACGAAAATAAGCCTTACCTATTGCCTGCACTTCGCAGCCCATAGGTTTTTACCTTACCTCTTAAGACTTATGCCAAATCTTGTTTCTTCGCCGATGCGATGAAGTGGGACCGATTCACCCGTCGCGCGCCACATCTCCTTTCCATTTCAATCCCCTTAAAAATTCATTAAACCTTACCTTTTATTCCACCTTTCCACTTTAGCTTTCCCCTTTACCTTTCACCGTTATATCATTGTTTTACCTTCCACTTTCCTAATTTCCCTGATTGCGATTAAAGTGGGCCCATCCATCCACATCACCCTTTCTCCCCACCATCCATCGCATATTGGCAAAGATAACTTATCACATCAAATATTTTTTAACTTACCATTTGAAGCGCTCACAATCTATATTGTTTAACTTGCGATGTGGTTGGCCCCACCACAGCAGCTCCGTGCCCCCACTTCACAGGCATTTGAAATACATTGAAATACATTGACATATCATATGAAACATCATAAACTTACCTTACCACTGAAATCGTTTTCCGCTTTATAACTATGCCAATACAGTGGGCTCCATCCTCCTTGCCACATCATCCTCTGACAGCGCAAATCACATTTCGCATAGTTAACCTCTGACACTTATAAAAAAAACTTAAATTTTGTGATATGCGGGCTGCGGTCGGGTCCCACCTTCCCTCCATGTCACCTCCTTTCTCCCTGCACTTCGCACTTCGCATATTTTAGAGTTTACTCCCCCATGCTGATAGCCAAACCTTAAGATTTGTGATTGCGATGCAGTAGGTCCCAACTTCCCTCCATAACACCTCCCACTTCGCATCACATCACTGATTCCTTTTCTTATATCGTAAATTGAAAAACTTGTGAAATGCGATGCTGTCGTGGATGCGATGCAGCTCCAAGATAAAATCTAAACATTTTCAGGTCCGGGTAAAGGAGTTTTTACGCTGTTTTGTTTAGAAAAAAGGGTTAAAACACGACAAAGAAGGATTCGGGTAGCAAATAAACACCATAGGTCGAGTCAGGCAGCAAAGCACATCATCGCAGACAATAGTCGATGAAAAATGGCTAGCCCTGCACCAGACTTAATTACCTAAGGCCGATCTTTTGAAAAGCAAGGCTAGATGTCAGAGCCATCATTCATTGCCTCTTTGAGATCATCACATGCCACCTTCAAGCCTACTTTTGATTTACGAATAGCCACCTGAGTTTTTCATTCTTGAAGAGTTACCAAAATTAATTCCATAGGCAATGTTTTGTCAGAGATTTTCTTTGTTCGGGCCTTGCATGGTCATACCTGTTTAATTTTCAGTTGTTTGTAATAAATGAAGTTTTCCAAAGTATATTAGGGAAACCGACTCAAGTTTTAGTTAAATACTGCTTGAATTTTCATAATCAAGGGTTGGATATTTTCAGCCCCTGCATTGTAAGAACTACTATATTGGAGCACTGTAATTTTGGAGTTGAACATCAATAATTAAAGACCGCTTATAGGATTCTTGAGCTGTGTTAAAATGGTGATGTGATACTTCTCTATTTTAAATGTTTCTGTTGTTTTCCTTGTTGTGCATCCATTCATCTAATTGCAAATCAGAAATTTTAGATTAAGATTTGTTGTAGGAGCACCTTAATTCTGTCTACATTTACAATCTTAATGTTTTCTGCTGAAGTCTAATGAAATAATTCTTAACTTCTCTTTAGTCACTACTGAACCTTACTGTTTCTTTTACCTCATAATTCATACAAATTGAAAGATACATTTAGCACAGTTAGCTTGCCCTGTGATGCTCTTGATGTTGATGTGCCATCCCAGCATTTTGACTCCATAGCCCAATGGATTAGTCCCTGCAGCTCTATCTATCCAACCACATAATTAATAAAAAAACAACCCTCATAATCTCTATAACTAGCATAATATCAACAGTTAGAATTATCAAGTTAAATCATAAAAAACAGAGATAGCCCTCTCTGAGTCTAGGAAGGCTTGGTCCTGGACTCCAAAATGGTTTGATGCTGTCCTATGTCATTTATTCTTGCCAATCTTACAAATTATGGAGTGACAACATAATGGCGACCATAATGGGGAATGAGTTATTGAAAAAGCTTAAAATTTCATCAAAACTCAAAAACCCCAGTCAAAATATTGTATGATTCAAGTATGTTCCAAGATTGGTATCTAGTTGTTGATGGTGGACAACAGTCAGACACAAGAAACTTGAAATCATCCACCTGGCGACTCCACAATTTTCAGTTGACCTAAAAACTCCACTGGTAGAAGAATCCAGATTGGTTGTGAATATACAAGTGACCCCATTCTATGATTGATTGAAAAGATGAATCCAAGAATACAACGCAGGTATGCTCCAATGAACAGAGATCACATTCCCGGATTCCCACACAAAATAACTTAGGTAGATTGGCAAAGAAATCTTCCTATTTTTCAAGATTAGAATGTTGATGATGCTTCGTTACATCTCATTAAATTTTATATATATTCATGGAATTTGAAGGTCAAATGGCATGAGGATTGCCTCATGAAGATGTTCATGGAAACATTAGAAGGGAAAGCAAGGGAGTGGTATGAAGGTCTGAACCTTGGTATTTTGTTTTCTTGAAAATATTTCCACAAGGTGTTTTATGAGCATTATAAAGAAAATTTTTCATCTTTATCATTAACTGAAAATTGTTGTGATCAATCTGAGGATATCATACAATACCTTGTAAATATTGATGAAGATTTAGGAAATTGGCATCCCGATGATATTTTAGCAGCAATTCATGAATTTCATTCTCAAGTTAACTATCATGACAACCAAGAGAAGTTAGTTGAAAATGAAAGCAATCAGGAAATGAAAGAAGATCCACAAGATCTCTCTGTGGGGATAAATGAAGTGTGAGGCTAAAGAAGACATTCAACCTCATGATTAGTCTTCACAAGAGAAAGAAAACAATTGTTGTTCAATCCAAAGAAAAAAAATACTTCCTCCTCCTTTAACTGAAGAAGAAATCGATCAGATTCTAAGCATGCAGCCAACCTCTAAATTTTTATGTAATGAAGAGATTATGTCTATTTGTTCTACTGATGCTTTATGTACTGAAGCATTTCCTCATGAAGAAACAGAATAACATATTGATAATAATGTTGTTCTACCTTCTCAAGAAGGCCTATTTTCAGAAAGTGCTCCTATTCGTCAGAATGACGACCTTCCAACAGAATTCAACCAACTCAGTCAAGACATATCAGGTTTTCTTGAGGACAAAATAGTGGTATATAATGGGGATGCCATCTCAGATGACCATGAAGAATATGTATATATTCTCTTTTAGAAGGGTCCTGAGCATGACAAAGTGGAACAAGGAGCAGCCCTAGATGAAGTCTGTTATTTAAATCCTCAGGGCCAGGTATGGTCCAAGATCCTTTTGCTGGTTTCTTAGAATCATCTAAAGAAGGAGTATGTTATGCCAGGAATGGTTTGTTATAGAGTTTGAGGAAAGGTTTGAGCACTGTTGTTCAAGGGCAAGTAAGATGGGAGTGGACCTTTTGTTTTCTCAGCCCACTCAAAAAAGTGAACAAGAATCAATCATGTAGCCATTTACTTGATTGGTTGCATTGGAGAAAGGATTTCACTTAGTGTATATATAATCTCCAAGTTAGAGTAGGGTAGGTAGGTCTACAAATAAGCTCGGTACTCTGAGCATATTTCAAATTTTAGTTTTAGATTGATTTTTATTTCTCAGATCAGTATGTTTCAGACTTTAGTTTCAGCTCAGTTCTTGTTTCACCATTCAAGTTTTCAAGGTGAAGCAATATGTTCAACTTGATGGATTGCAGTGGATATGTTCAATTGCAATTTTAGTTCATATTTTGGTATGCTAATAAGCTGGTTGGCCAAGCATGTTGTCTATTTTTATCAGTCAAAGTAAGGAGAAATAATCAGCTAGTTTCCAGTCACTGAGTTTCATGATAGATCAAGACATAAGCTGTGGGATCAACCCAATGGATAAGGCACTGATTTGCGAATCTAAATATCTGAGATGCTTGACACCTCCTGAAGGAGCTTCCATCCCCACCTGGAGCCACTATTAGACCCCTGTATTTCACAGGATCACCAGGTGATTGATTATTGCTTAGATTTTGTCATGAATGAAAATGATATACCATGACTGTCTTTTATATTCAGAAAAGAAGGAAGAAAGTGTTGTTGATAACGTGTGATGGTGATCAAACTTCATTTCTACCCTCATTCCATTTCATTCACCCTCTATGCCCCTCATTTCCTCCATGTTCTAAAGTTCTACACCTTATTTCTTCCAAACCCATTCTTCAACTATTAACACCCAAGTTTTATAGTTAAAAAAGGAGCAACATTAGAATCAAAGGAAGCAAAGGCAATAGAGAAGCAATTAAGGTAGAAAAACAGCAAGGGCAGAGTCTTGAATGTGAATGGGTCAAGTCGTGCATGCGTTTGGGTCGATTCGTGAATGCTAAAGTAAGTCAAGTCGTGAATATGGGGAAAATATTATACGGACAACTAAGAAACGAATGGGCACAAGGGTAAAGGATAAAGTTAGTGAAATATAATTTTCCATGAAGTGGGACCCATTCACCCATGGTGCGCAAATAAGCCTTACCTGTTGCCCGCACTTCATAGCCCGCAGGTTTTTAACGTTACATCTTAAGACTCATGCCAAATCTTGTTTCTCCGCCGATACGATAAAGTGGGACCCATTCACCCGTAGCGCGCCACACCTCCTTTCCATTTCAATCCCCTTTAAAATTAATTAAACCTTACCTTTTATTCTGCCTTTCCACTTTAGTTTTCCCCTTTACCTTTCATCGTTATATAATTGTTTTACCTTCCGCTTTCCTGATTTCCTCGATTGTGATTAAAGTGGGGCCATCCCTCCACGTCACCCTTTCTCCCCACCGTCCATCGCATATCGGCAAAGATAACTTGTCGCATCGCAGGTTTATTAACTTACCATTTGAAGCGCCCATAATCTATTTTGTTTAACTTGCGATGCAGTTGGCCCCACCACAACATCTCCGCCCCCCCACTTCACATCTGTTTGAAATACATTGAAATACATTAACATATCATATGAAACATCATAAAATTACCTTACCACTAAAATCCTTCGCCGCTTTATAACTCTGCCAATACAGTGGGCTCCATCCTCCTTACCACATCATCCTCTGTTAGCACAGATTTCATTTTTCATAGTTAACCTTCAGCGCTTATAACAAAAGCTTAAATTTTGCGATCTGTGGGTTGCGTTTGGGTCCCACCTTCCTTCCACGTCACCTCCTTTCTCCCCTCACTTCATAATTCACATATTTTAGAGTTTACTCCCCCGCGCTGATAGCCAAACATTAAGATTTGTGATTGTGATGCGGCTGGTCCCACCTTCCCTCCACGCCACCTCCCACTTCGCATTGCATTGCCGATTCCTTTTATTATATCGTAGATTGAAAAACTTGTGAAATGTGATGCTATTGCGGATACGATGTGGCTCCAAGATAAAATATAAACATTTTTAGGTCCGGGTAAAGGATTTTTTACGCTATTTTTTTTAGAAAAAGGGTTAAAACATGGAAAAGAAGGATTCAGGTAGAAAATAAACACCATAGGTCGAGTCAGGAAGCAAAGCACATCAGAAAAATCATTATTCGATGAAAAATGGCTAGCCCTACACCAGAATTAATTACCCAATGCCGATCTTTTGAAAAGAAGGGCTAGATGTCAGAGCCATCATTCGTTGCCTCTTCAGGATCATCGCATGCCACCTTCAAGCCTAATTTTGATTTACGAAGAGCCACCTGAGTTTTACATTCTTGAAGAGTTACCAAAATTAATTCCACAGGTGGTGTTTTGTTAGAGATTTTCTTTGTTTGGGCCTTGCATGGCCATACCTGTTTAATTTTCAATTGTTTGTAATAAATGAATTTTTCCAAAGTATATTAGGGAAACTGACTCAAGTTTAGTTAAATACTACTTGAATTTTCATAATCAAGGGTTGGATATTGTTAGCCCTTGCATTGTAAGAACTACTATATTGGAGCACTGTAATTTTGGAGTTGGAAATAAATAATCAAAGACCGTTTACAGGATTCTTGAGCTATGTTAAAATGGTGATGTGACACTTTTCTGTTTTAAATGTTTCCGTTGTTTTCCTTACTATGCATCTGTTCATCTATTTGTAAATCAGAAATTTTAGATTAAGATTTGCTGTAGGAGCACCTTAATTCTGTCTGCATTTAAAATCTTAATGTTTTCTGTTGAAGTCTGATTAAATAATTCTTATCTGCTCTTTAGTCACTACTGAACCTTACTGTTTCTTTCACCTCATAATTCATACAGCTCGAAAGATCCATTTAGCACAGTTAGATTTCCCTGTGATGCTCTTGATGTTGATGTGCCATCCCAGCCTTTTGACTCCATAGCCCAATGGATTAGTACCTGTAGCTCTATTTGTCCAACCACACAATAAATAAAACAAACAACCCTCATAATCTCTATAACTATCCTAATATCAACAGTTAAAATTATCAAGTTAAATCATAAAAAATAGAAAGAGCCCTCTTTGAGTCTAGGAAGGCTAGATCGTGGACTCCAAAGTGGTTTGATGCTGTCCTTTGTCGTTTATTATTGCCAATATTACAAATTATGGAGTGACAACAACTAGCATCATAAGACCATAATATAATTAAAATGCAAGAAAAAGAGACTTAATAAGGCAAAAAGGCGACCATTAACCCCTCAAAATGTACCTAATGATGGATCTCATCAGATGCAGGGAGATGGAGCATGGTAATGGTCACAAATTCTATGTTTAATTTGTTGTGTTTTTTTATTTTTCTGAGTGAGGTGATTATTGTGTTTTTTCTTGATGTGTCTTTTGTAGGTGCCTCATGGAGACCCTAAGAAGCTGCTGCTAATGTAGCTTCCCTTCTGGAGTCCCCTAGTGATCTTCAGAATCATATATTCATCATTATTCTCATGCCTTTGATGTGTTGGGTGGTGATCAAGTGATTTTGGTGTATGCACAGATGTGCTATAGGAAGTGATCATCTTCTTGTAACAGTCTTCTTGTTACAGTTTTGGAGCTCAAACTGTCCTAAGGTAGAAATAAAAATAGTGTAGAGATGCTAGGGGTGGTGTTAGGATGTGGATGGAGTGTTGTAGTGGAGGAAAACTTGAGAAAAGAGACCATGTGTGTGTATTTAACACAAACTGGCTCATAGTGGCAAATAGAGGTTTTGATGAGTGAGTCTTCATGCATGGGATGGAGTGATGGTTATGGATGGTAGACATAGGGTTAGGGAGCCTTAGCTGAGCTTATTCATCCTCGAGTATGTTTCCTGTAGCATTACAGGAAATCTTGTAGTAGCCTAGGACATCCTGTAGCACTGCAGAGAATAAGAGAAAATTGGAATTTTTTCTCACATGATGGTAGAAATGGATGGAGGAATGCATGCTAGGGTTGGACATGGAGTGAATAGGTAGAGGAGAGAGAGAGAGAGAGAGAGAGAGAGAGAGAGAGAGAGAGAGAGAGAGAGAGAGAGAGAGAGAGATGGAAGGAATGCTGCTCCCTTTGTCCATATTGTCATGTTCAACAACATGTAAAACAAAAGCAGGTTAGTGCATAGGTGCTATTTCATTTTTTGGATTTTTCTCTTCTTTTTTTTGAATACCGATGGGTTGCCTTAGCAAAGGTTTTCACCCTACAAACCTGCCTTGGGCACCTCAAAGAGGGTTTAAACCAAGGATATTTTATTTCTCTATTTTTTTCTTTTTTTCTCCTTTTTTTTTGCTCCAGGATTTCCTCATGGAGGCTTTCAACCCAGGAGTTGGCCTTGGATGCCTAAGAAAGGTTTTCACCCAGGCCTCTTAATTTTTTCTTTTTTCTTTTTCTAGGAAGGTGAATGGATGGAAAATATGAAGCTTCCAATTACATTCGCCTCTCTGTTTATTGTATTGATAAATTCATCCTTATACAGGGGCCTCTTGTCCATCTTAAGCCTATAATCATTGACAAGCAGAGGGATCCTCTCCTCATCTATGGTTATGATCTGAAAAGCCCCATTTTCATGGAATTTATCCACTTGATAAGGTCATAGCCATATGTTCATTAAATTTCCCTTGAATTCCTTGAATCTGGAGTGATAGAGAAGAGCCCAATATCCTTCCTGAAATGTCTTCACTTGGATGTGCTTGTCATGCCAAACTTTTCTTTGCAGTTGGATTACTTCTATGTGGAGGAGGGCATACATTATGAATTCACCTAAGAAATTAAGCTAAAGCAGTATTTCTTGTTGTGCCTTCGTGATTTTTAAGTCCAACTGAGCTTCCATTCTAAGGGTGTTATACTCAAACTCAATGGAAAGCAAATATTTCTTCCCGTAAACTAGATCATATGGAGTAAACCTTATAGTTGTATTCCAGGTGATATTGTAGGCCCAAGTAGCTTCCACCAATCTGTCTGCCCATTATTTTTTTGTTGTTGCTCACAAATTTGGTGAGGATGTTATCCAAGCTTCTATTTTTCACTTCCACCTGCCCATTTGCTTGAGGATGATAGGTAGTGGAAGTCTTGTACTTCATTTTGTGCTGCCTCATGAGGTTCTCTGTTATCACCAAAAATAGGTCATATAAAAATTTCTAATTAGATGGTATGAAGTAAACCGTGTAAGATCAATTTTACCATAGTAAAATTGATTTCACTATACGAAATAATTTAATAAGCCATATTTTATTAAGTTATTTTTGGTTAAAACAAGAAACCCCATAAGGAATAATTAAATAAATAATTATTTATTTAATTTTCCTTAGAAATAATTAATTAAACCTTTGTCTAACTAATATTCCTAGTCCTATTTAACCCAATTATGAGAAATAATTAGATAAGTCACTATTTTTCTCTAGGAATAATTAATTTATTCATTATTTAGTTGTCATTCCTTGTTGAATTTGACTAAATCACCTAGGAATAATTAAGAAAATCATTATTTGTTTATTTTTCTTTAATCACATTCTTGAAATGATAAAAAAATCATTTATTTTCTTATTATTTCTAAATAAAGGCATTTAACCGATTTAAATACCTTTTCCCTCCAACAAAATATAATAAAACATTCCAAGCAGTTAGATCTAGATCTTGGTTAATAATATTTTAATACTCCATTATTGAGGATAACTCAATATTTTGTTAGAAATATGAGGGTTTTTCCATTCATTCTTCACTTTGATCATTCTCATTGTTACCAATATTCTTCTTTTTCCTCTTGAGGTCCCATAGAGCAGTACATATTTTGGGTTTTTTGCACCATTGGGAGAGATAAAATTTTGAAGTTGAAGCATTGGGGACAACCAAGAACCCATCCCATTGAGGGGGACTGGTAACATTTGTTACTCACCCATAATTTTTACTATCTGTTGATGACTAAATATTGGTTCTAGATTTCTAAAAACAAAAATCCATGAATATTGTGAGTTTTAGAAATCTCACTGCCTTCATTATCCTAAATAGAAAAATTTTCACTATCCTACCATTTTTCCATTTCATGGTCACCCTGCCACTCCCAAAAGACTCCTCATGGGCTTGTGCCACTCATATCTATCCACTTTTCCACTTATAACCTCAGCACTCTATTTTTCCTTTTCCCATTACTCCACTTTCCATCTAGGGTTTCCTATAGCCAACTCATTTCCCATGATTCCTAAATTCCTCAAGCATTTGTTGGTCTCAAAACTATCCCTATAGGCTCTTTAGATAAATCAAGTACATTGGGTTTTGGATCTTCATTACATCACTTTGTCAATATTATATTTTCACACTTGAAGCCTCCAAGCCTATTTTCAGTCAAGATCATGGTCAAAATACCCTCTCACTAGGTCATTAGGGTTTCATATGTTCCAATGAATGTTAAAAGCTCTATCATGTAGAAAGTTGGAGAGATATGAGGTCTGCTCCTAAATGAAAACACCTTGCAGCAATAAAAACAAGAGACACTTGGCCTTGTAGGAGAACTAGGGTTTTGGGCTTAATGATCTAGTAGAGTGCCAATCAGTGATCAAATTACAGAAAATAACATGGAGGAAGCACTAAACCCTAATTTCTTCTTCCACTAGGCTAGGGTTTGCTATGGAAAAGAGGCATAGGAGTAGAAGATCCATATGGTAGGTCATATCAGAAATCATGAATCCATACCAACTCAAAAATATCATGCCTCCATCAGTTTCCAATAAGCCATTCCAAAGAACAAATCATTTGCCACACCTAGGGCCAGTTTTGCTTCAAACTATGTTTCTGACCAAACAGAGGTGAATTTGACAAATATGAGAGAGGTTTTTTTGTCCATCATTGCTCTTCAAGTTTATTATGTTATCATCTTAGAAGTTTTTCCTTGTTTACTAGTTTGTTAAAGGATCCTTGATTGCCCATTAACTCACTATTTTCACAACTCCATGTTTGTTTCACTCTCCCTAGACATGCTTAGATCCATTTGGCCTTGCCAACTTTCCCTATGAACTATCTTTGACTCATTTTTTTTCACTTGTCAAGACCTTTGCAGACTCCATAGCCCAATGGATTGATCCTCTCTTACTCTACCTATTTCTCTTGACAACCTACCCAACCAAAACAACAAACAAACCCTAATCCCTATAACTAGCTTAAAATCAAAACCTAAAATCTATCAATTTAAATCCTTCATAAAAGCATAGAAAGAGCCCTCTCTGAGTCCAGGAAGGCTAGTTCCTAGGACTCCAAAGATTGGTTTGATGTTAACCTTGTCTTTTTGGTCATTTCCAATCTGCCAAAACTATGGGGCCCTAACATAGTGGTGATCACAGTGGGACCTTCTGAGTCAGTGACAATCTAAGTATTCCTTAGGAACTCAGAAAACCCACAAACATCCTTATATTGGTATTCAGTTGTTGATGTTGGACAAAAATAATATCCTTAAAACAGTAAGCATCATCCACCTGGTGACTCCACAACTCTAAATAGACCTAAAGACTCCACTAGTAGGAGACTCTAGACAGGTTGAAAAGATGTAGTGACCCTTTTTTGATTAACAAACATGGATCCAAGGATACAAAGGAGATATGCTACGATGAACAAAGATCACATCCCTGGGTTCCCACACAAAATGCCTCAGATATATTGGTTTTCAAACCTGCCTATGTTTCAAGATGAAAAGCTTGATGACCCTTTGTTACATCTCATCAAATTTCATATACATGTATGGAGGCTAAAATTTGAATGGCATGAAGACTGCCTCATGAAAATGTTCATGGGGACATTATAAGGAGAGGCAAGGAAATGGTATGAAGGCCTAGACCCTGGTAGTTTGTTTTCTTTGAAAGATTTCCACAAGGTATTTTATGAACATTATAAAGAATATTTTTCATGTTTATCATTAGCTGAAAATTGTTGTGATTAATCTGAAGATCTCATACAACACCTTGTAGAAATTGATGAAGATTTTGGAAATTGGCATCCTGAAGATCTATTAGAGGAAATTCATGCATTTCATACTCAAGATAGCTATCATGACAACCAATAAGAGTTGGTTGAGGATGAAATCAATCAGGAAGTAAAGGAAGATCTTCAGGATCTCTCTGAAGACACAAGTAATGACTTAACATCTCTTCTAGGTGAGGCTCAAGAAGACATTCAGCCTCATAATCAGCCTTCATAAAGGGAGATAAAAATCATGATTCTGTCCAAAGAAAGAGGAAAAATCCTCCTCTTTTAACTAAGGAGGAAATAAATAAGATTTTAAATCTGCAGCCAGCCTCTAAACCTTCATGTGATCATAACATTTCTATTTATTCTCATGCTAATTCTAGCTACCACAAATCAGAAAATGGACTTGTATATCAACTCAAAGAGAGACAATATGATAACCCAATATGTTTGATTGGTGACATTACTTATTTTGGTGATTTTCCAAAGTTTTATCAGTATGATGATAGTCATGTTCTCCAAACAGAAACTAATATTGCAGAGAAATCAACAGTTGGTTTGTGGAAAGAAGTCCAATTTCATCCACTTGAAATCAGTAATCAGCCAATACATATCAGCTATGACACTAATGAGGAAGGTCTAGAAAATTTGTAAGTAGGTGAAGAATCTCTAACTCTTTGTTCTACTTCATTTCAGTCCATCAGAAATAACTTTCATGTGATTGGAAATCATCAGTCTTTCAGTTTTGATGTTGATGTTGGGAAAGATGATGAACTTCTTGAACAAGTTGTCAATGAGAAACCTTTTCCTGAAATGGATGAGGAAATCATTTATGACATATAACTTTCCTCAACTCCAAATTTGCGGCCACCAAATCCCATTTAATTTCAAATTTCAAATGAAGGCTTGAAAGTTGATGAACACAAGAGAGTTGTTCTACTGCCTTCTCAAGAAGATTTGTTGCCAAAGAATGCTCCTGCTCATCATCATGATAGCCTTCACACAGAATCCATCCCATTCAAGTAGAACACATCAACTTTGCTAGAGGAAAACCTTGCAATATATGATGAAGCTACCAGTTCAGATGATCATGTGGAAGAGGAAGAGTTTCTTGCCCAAAAGAATCCTAAGCTTAGTCAAGTGGAGGAAATAGTAGCCCTGAATGAATTCTATTTCTCAAATCCTCTGAGTCAGGTATTATTCTAAGATCCTTTTGCTGCTTTCTTAGAGACATTTGGAGGAGTAAAGTATGTCAGAAGTAGTTTGATGCAAGGTTTAAAGAAAATTTTAGGCACTACTATTCAAAGACAAGTGAGGTGTGAATGGCCTTTTTATTTCTTCAACACACTAAAAGAGTTGAACAAAGATCACTCATGGAATCATTTGCTTGAGTGGTTATATTGGAAAAGTGAGTTCACCAAATGAATGTACATCATATGTAAAGTTATATTAGGATAGATAGGCACAAATAATGCTCAGCCTTTGAGCATCCTTTTAGTTTTAGATTTTTTTGAAAAATGAAAACACAAAAATAGAGAAAAAATATGAAAAAAGAAGGTAGATTTAAAGAAGAGGTACAACCCCATACCCAATAAGGAGTATAGCTGAAAGTGTGCAAGCCTAAATGCCACTACTTGTTAAGGAAAAGAATCTTGTTTAATCATATAGCCTAATCATGATTAGACATGTTTAAATTTCTGCTGATAGGTTAGTGAAAGAAGACTTGTCAAACTATTTAAACTTGACTTGTCAGTATGATAGATTAGGAAAAGAAATTGCTGGTTCTCAATGCTCAAATATGAACCAAAGAGAAAGAGAGGGATGCCTAACAAATTCTAAATCACAGCCCTCATGTTTTCTAGTTTTTGATTGTACAAAAATAATGTGTGTGTGTAGCTTATCCTAATGCCACAGCCCATGGCGAATCAGATTGCTCAATCCTGGTTTGATCATGTTTTGAATTTCATGTTAGTAGGATAGAGAATAAAGTATATCAAATAGCTTAATCTTGGCATATGAGTAGACTAGGTAGAGAATAAAAGAGTTCATTAGCCTAATCTGAACTCTTGGAAGTGATAAGGGTACAAGTAGGTAGATTTTCATGCTTTTAAAAGAAAATAATGTCAAGGGTTTGCCAGTCCAAGTGCACCCAAGGAAGAAAAAATGCTAGGAAAAGTAGGATGGGTAGGGTAGAAATAGGTTAGGCATGATCATGTCTTGCTGATTTTAAGATCATAGCTTCAAGAAGACATCAACAAATGAAGGAGAGATTTTCAAAGTGAAAGTAATGCCTTGATCTTAAAAACTCGAAGAAATTTGAGCTTTGGGGTCTGGACACCTCTGAAAGACTGCCACTCCCCATGTGGAGCCACTATTAGTCATCCATAATTACTTTTACTGCTCTTTGACTAAATATTAGTTCTATATTTCTACAAAAACAAAAATTCCTGAATATTGTGAGTTTTAGAAATCTCGACACCTTCATTATCCTAAATGAAAATTTTTTCACTATCCTACCATTTTTCCATTTCATGGTCACCACGCCACTCAAAAATACTCCTCATGGGCTTGTACCCTCATCTCTATCCTATTTTTCCACTTATAACCTCAACACTCTTGTTTTTCCTTTGCCCATTACTCCACTTGCCATCTAGGGTTTCCCATAGCCAACTCATTTTCCATGATTCCTAAATTCCTCAAGCATTGTGGTCTCCAAAACTATCATAGGTATAACTGAATAAATAAAGTACATTGGGTTTTGGATATTCATTACACATCACTTTGTCAATATTCTATTTCCCTTGAAGCCTCCAAGCCTATTTTAGAGTCAGATCATGTGGTCAAAATACCCTCTCACTAGGTCATTGGGTTTCATATGTTCCAAGGAATGTTAAAAGCTCTATCATGTAGAAAGTTGGTGAGATGTGAGTCTGATCCTAAATGAAAACACCTTGCAGCAAGAAAAACAAGAGACACTTGGCCTTGTAGGAGAACTATGGTTTGGGATAATGATCTGTAAAGTGCCAAGCATTGATCAAATTCGAGGAAAATAACATGGAGGAAGCACTAAACCTAATTTCCTCTTCCACTAGGCTAGGGTTTGCTATGGAAAAGGCATAGGAGGAGAAGATCCATATAGTAGGTCATATCAGCAATCGTGAAGCCATACCAACTCATAAATATCAGCCACTGCCATCGGTTCCAAGAAGCCCATTCCAAAGAACAAATCATTTGCCACACCTAGGGCCGGTTTTCTTCAAACTGATTCTGATAAGGTAATTTGAAAAACACGAGAGAGGTTTTTGTCCATCATAAGTCCAAGAAAAAGCCTCTGTGTATTTTACTGCAGGTGTCATGGTTTTGAAAGTAATATCAAATGCAATTGTCACGGGAGAATTCTTTAGCACTTGTGGATGAACTTGGGAAAATCAATGTTTCTCATGTTGGAGTGTCCAAATGACTTGCTGATGAGTCAGAGCGCTAGAATGGAATATATTTCAATGAGCTATCATGAGCTCAATTTTTAGTTAAGAAGGCCTCCAAACTATGCACTTTCCCTGCGCATTTTCTGCACCCATCATTGACACGTTTGACCAGTCTTGGGAGAATCAAATTTTATTGGTCAGAAATCAACTCCAATTAGAGACAAAAAGGTATATTTGGAAATTAGACAGGAAGATATTTCCAATGAGCTATCAGGAGCTAAATTTGTAGTTGGGAAAATTTTCATTCATACCTGCAAGCACTTTGCATTACTGCACCACCATTGACACTTTTGACCGAGTCTTGGGAGAATCAACTTTGGTAGCCAAATCAACTCCAATTAGAGAAAAAAATGTATATTTGGAAATTAGACAAGATATGATTTCCAAGGAGTTATCATGGGCCCGATTTGGACAGGGAAAACCTCAAATTCCATCACCAAAACGTTGCGCGCCTACCGAAGAAAGCAGCATGCGTTCGAGCCAACGGCAACACGGCAATGGGAAGCTGTAGATGAGCCACCAGTGTGACAGTTGGAAGAAGGTGCTACAAGTTTGGCTAGAGCCCTCACAGGAAAAATAAGCCTCCAAGCAACTTCAAAACTTCCTCTAAGGTTTCTCCAAGTACCATCGGTGGTTTGCGAGGTCATCAACTCCTCCCCAAAGTATTTTTTCACCATTTGATTAAAATAATGAAGCCCTATGGTAAAAAATCATGATTTTCAGAACAACAGAGTCCTTTGTTTGTCATTTCTCTATCTACATAAATGAAGTATCGGTTGAAACAAGGGTAATTACATAGTTATGGATTTTCATCAGGTTTTTTTCCTCTCCTTGGCCTAATATGCATATACCTATACACTCACCCTTCTCATTCAAAAAAACATCTGCTATTTTATCATACCCTCCTTCATATCGGTTCAAAATCAAGTCTTATGATCTTCAAGGCTTAAATTTTTCAAATGTTGATGAGAGATAGAAATAATAAAACAAACGATGAAGGAAGCCGGTGATGATATTGAGAGAGAAAATAAGGCGAAGGCACAAATCATGAAGAAAGCGGTGGTGACAAAGAGAGTGCGGAAATCGATAAAAAGGGGAAAATAGTGATGAAAAGACTAATGATGGAACACCTAGCAGTCAAGGTAAAGAAGAAAGAAATGATGATTATGTTTTTCGGCAAAGATAGTGAGGATGCGACAAGCATGAAAGACGCCATTGAAATGACCAGTAAGAGTCATAACAAGTCGAGGAAAATGAGTGCTAAAGAGCGGTGAAGGAGAAGGTCGGTGTGAAAATGAAGAATAGAAACAAAGAACAATAAGATAGAAATCATTGAGAAGCGAGATAATGGTGAAGGGCAATGATGGAAACAAAAAACGGTCTGAGGAAAGATAATACAAAGAGCGGTGATGAAGAAAGAACGGTGAAGAAAGTGCGATTGAAAATTAGGCCTATGGGACATGATGGAACCAATGAGGCTTAAAGCAAAGAAAACTGACAGAAAACTCTGATTTCATCCCATACGATCTACAAACATAATGTTTGAACAAAATCAAATTTGGGCATATTTCATACTTGTGAAATTTTCCTTTGTTTTTAAAGGCTGAAAGTGCAACACCATGATTATACGCTTTTCCTACAAGAATCCTCGGAGAAAAATTTACATTTTGGAATCCTTAGCTTGAGTACAACATATAGCAAATTGCAGGTCATTGGAGTTGATTTGGTGCTCCAAAAAGAATTAGCTTACCCCAACTTTCACCTTCCTGCATGTTTTGGAAATTTTGGTCTTTAGCATATGAGAGCAGCCTTGGGAAATTTGATTTTAGAATAGGTTTATGTATCCAAATAAGAAAAACTAAGGGAATTTTTGGAAAATGAGCTTGATGGAAGCACCAGCGAGCCATCACGAGCCAATTCAGGTATGGAAGTAAGTAGATGCAGTGGATTTCATTTTCACCGTGTTATGGAGCGCTATGCCTTGAGACCTACGAAGCTTACCCTGCAAAAAGTCAACAAAAAACATTGAAGGATATTTTTCGAGTTTTTTTTTGTGAAATCATATTTATTTGGGGAGTTATGTTTTAAGTTAACTTTCATTTATTACAATAGTTATTATGTGCTTTGGGCCTTGCATGGTCTTAATGGACAAATTCGGCATTTGTAATTACAATTATGGTTCTAGAAACCTCTTAGGGTTTTCACCTCCTCATTTTACGAGTTTGATAGAGCATTGAAGGCCTCTTTGTAATTGTTGGTTGGTTGTTGAGCATAATATGATATAGACTACCGAGATTATTTGTCAAAATTCATGACTTTGCAATTTTCTTGTGATGATTTTAATTTGTGCTTTATGGATCAAAGCTCCTCTTAAGTTATTCATTAAGGTTAGTTATATGTTGATTTTTCCCATCTTTGTTTGTTTTCTTCCAGTTCTCAATATGTTTCTTTGATCTGTGAATGAAATCTTAAGAGTAGTATATGCCTTTGTACCCTACTTTGTCTACATCCTCATTTTCTATGTTTTCTTCCTCATAGTTTTGCTAAAGAATCCTTGAATGCTTCTTGGTATTACTAAGATGTTATGTTAAGGTTCTATTTGTTCTAAGCAAGTTTTGAGGCATTTCTTGCTCTCTTAGCTTACTTAGTTGTTGGTTTAAGATCTACTTAGCCTAGTTGATATTGAAAGAATCCTTCATTTCTCTTCAAGTTTATTATGCTATCAACTTAAAGTTTTCTTATTTACTAGTTTGTTAAAGGATCCTTGATTTCCCATTAACTAGCTATTTTCACAATTCAGCCATGCCATTTCACTCTCAGCCAAACCTCACTTAGATCCATTGGTCTCCAACTTTCCTATGAACTATCCTTGACTTATTTTTTCACTTTTCAAGACCTTTCTGAGACTCATAGCCCAATGGATTGATCCTCTCTTACTCTACCTATTTCTCTTGACAACCTACCCAACCAAAACAAAAAACAAACCTAATCCCTATAACTAGCCTAAAAATCAAAACCTAAAAGCTGTCAAGTTAAAATCAACGCACATACAAGCATAGAGAGGCCCTCTTTGAGTCAAGCTAGGTCCTAAGAGTCCAAATATTGGTTTGATGTTACCCTTGTCTTTTTGAGTCATTTACTTTCTGCCAAAACTATGGGGCCCTAACAACATCTACTTATTTCCTTCACAGTGTTATAATATAAAAATCATTCTTTTAATATTATCTTGTCTATTGTGTTAATTAATACGTGTTGCATCTTTTACCATTAGTGATAAAAAATTCTCTTTTCATATCATTTTAGGAGTCCCACTGAAATTTTTATCATTCCACTGAGTCATAAAAAATTTGGTCATTGATTAAGTGTTAAGAGATAATTACTACTCCTTTCACCTCCATGGTCAATTAACATCATCATGGTTAGGTCATTTGTTGTTGAAAGAGTCCCATAGTCATAGTAGTCATCATTCAACTCATTCTTCCATGTTGACCTGCATCATTAGGTCATAGGGTCAAAATCATGAAAATTGGTCTTTTCACCATCAAATTCATCTTTTGAAGGAGTAGTAATAATGGGAAGCAGTAAAAAATTTCTGTGTTCCAAATATAATTTCCAAGTAGTGGTTTGTGTTTACCATATTTGTCTCCCTGGTTATTGTGGAAAGGCTCATTTCCTCTCTAAGTTTTGAGGCATTTTCTAGGTTTCATGACTTCCATGGTTAAATCATCAACAATACTTGTATCCTGATGTCTTACCTTCACTGTATATACCTTCCTAAACACTTCTCATCACTCATATCCCTCAAAATCATCATTTTTTCCGAGAAGCCTAGCCTATTGCTACAGGTGACACTTTTCGAGACTAGGCACACAATGTTTTCCCTTTGGACCTTCCCCTCTACTCAATCCTTGACATTCCACTTTCACTACTTCCTAACATCCCTCCCTACCTCTAAAATTTTCTAAAATTTAGAAGCCCCTATCCTCTTTATTTCCCTTCATTCCTATAATTTCCCCAAATCACATTTTTGCCCACCAAACCTAATTTCCTCCCCTTTTGGGCTAGGGTTTGGCAATGGAATCAGAGACATCGAGTGGGGAGGCATAAGGGAGGTCATTTCAGAAGCCATATCAAGCACCATTCCAACTCATAAACATCATGTCTGCATCATTTTTCACAGTCATTCAAGGGACAAATCATTTTTTACACACTGGTTAGTTTTTCTTTTAAAACTTTGTTTTTGACCAAATAGTGATTAATTTTACAAAAGTGAAAGTATTTTTGTCCATTATAGGTCAAGGAGAAGAAAAATTCCTTCAGTTTTATGTGTCATGGTTTTGGAGAAATGTCAAAATATAGATTGCCAGAGAGTTGTTACCGCCACAGGTGGCCTTGGAAAAATCAATATTTCTCACGATGGAGTGTCCCAATGACTTGCTTGATAAGTCAAATGAAAAATAGATAGATATATATTTAATTTCTATCTTGATATCAATTTGGAGTTGAGAAAGTCTCCAAAAGTTTCTATAAAGGCTGCCTCATTTTGCACCCTCGTCTGCTTTGAATGATCTTGGGAGAATTGATTTTTGAAGGGCTATAATTGATCATTTCCCGATTAGCAGTAGGTCCATTGTGTATCAAGAAATGTTTTAGCGGCTCTATCTTGATCTCAATTTGACTTGAGAAGGCACTCAAAAATTGGGATTTGAAGTTGGCATTCTTTGGGCGGGAGGAGTGCACCTAAGCGCACACAACACCCGCAGCTTGTGCTATTTTTAGAACACTTTTTGACCAAAAGACCACCAACATTGGATGAAAAATAATCATACATATAATAAAACAACTTTTCTGACCTTGGTTTAAAACTAAGGTTAAAATGTCAAAAAACAAGAAAACAATCATAGTTCTGCCTTATTTTTGGCCTTGTTGCTACTTCCTATGCTAATAAGAAAAAGTGTATGCGTCCATAATGCATTCTCCCGGAGAACTAGATGGAGCAAAATCAAAAAGGGAGAGAGAAAATAAAATGGTGAAAACCAACAGCTTCTTTGATTTAGCGATAGTGAACTCAAATGAACTCTTGGAAGATAACAATCCACTTTAAGTACTTGCACCCCATGTTGATTGTGAGTCAATATGTAAATCATCGATTTTGTCAAAATCACGATCCTTTATGTGCAATAGGATATAGTAGCGAAAAGCGTTGAAAAACGCGGAAAATGACCAACACCAACTACTTTCGACATATGCGTGTGCGTTTGATGTCGAGAAAGATTGAACAAATAATAAATTACGTGCTCGTCACCATCGCCGTCGTCTTGCACTAGAACCCTTGGAAATAATGTTAAGCAATGACCAAATAGAGAGTAATAAATGATAATTGGGAGGACTGCTTAGAGGAGGCATTGACCAATAATGTATTCGGTGCATAAGGAAAAGTTTTTGGGCGATCTCATCCCGAACGAAGACGCCTTGCTTAAGTAATCACGTAAATCCTTTGTACATAAGCATAGTTCGGTATAAAACGACGCGAGAGACAGCTTTCCCTTGTAGACTCTATAGTTGATGTAAGGAGGAAGGAGAGGAGATTAACAATAGCTTCAAGCTGACGAGGATAGAATAATTCTGTCTTTAGGGACGATAAACCTAAGAGTCTACCGGAAGTCCGCGTAATTTGAGCAAACTTATGCGGAATTGAGCCGGATGTTATAGCATCGATAGCGAATAAATATTTTACGGAGAATGATCGGTGGTCTGTGCTTGACTGAATAGGCTGTAAGGTCACATCCGAGTAAGGTTGAACAATGCGCTTGATATCATGGAAAAGCATATGACATTACTCTTTGAAATGTATCCCCAACATTTTTAAGACCAAAAGGCTTCTTATAGGCAAAGTACCCCAAGGACATATAAAAGGCGGTCTTGTGTTGATCGATTGGAAGAATATTAATCTAGTTGTGCAGTACTTCCATAAGGGAAAATATCTCACTCCCAGCCTGTTCATCAATGATATGGTCGATAAAAGGAGTGGGATAGTATCACTGGAGCAAGCATGATTGATATCACGGTAATCTACCTACTGAATCGAATAGTACCCATTTCTTATCATAGGAACAATATTGGAAACCCATTAAATAAAGAGGTGGATAGATAAGCGACTCGAAGAAGTTTTCAATTTCACCTTTAATAGTGGTCACCTTTCTAGGGTGCACGAGACGAAAGGCAGCGTGACACTTTTGAGATAAGTAGAATTCTCGCCACCATGATACTCGGATTGATCACGGGCATTTCTTTGTAATACAAGCGAAAACTATCGCGAAACTTCATGGAAAGAACCGATATAGACCCTCGTCTCATTGGAAGATGGTCACCCCAATATGGATGTTCTGAACTGCTTCCGGTTTACTTGGAGATGTCGATAGGCATTGTTTGTGTGATGTTTCTAAAGTTACCTACAAATGGTCGTATGTCGGGATGGGTGCTCGGGAAACGAGAGGAGAAGGAACTTGAGAAGCGAACACATAGACAAATGAACATGACCCCAAGGCCGAGCATGAAAGAAGGAATGATGATGACTATCATCCCGGGGAGAGGTCTCAAAACACGCGTTTCCGTGATGAGCGTCATCGGAGGGAAATATCTCATTTAAGGGATCGGGTGAATCCGAATCTGCCAGGAGCCAAGGGGATTGAGAATAAGGCTCAAGGGACATAGCAAGGAGCATGATCGGAGGGAGGAGGAGGCCCAAGAGCGAAATAAGTTCACAATAATCAATCTCTATTCGACTTAACGACGTTGAATCCCCAAATGAATCTAATAAACTGCCAGACAGGGATGATCCCACGGGTCAAAGACCTAGAGAAAAGACCCATGGTGGATGCGTTGAAAATACCCAGCCTCATCCTCTCATAAGATTGGCAAGATACGGTATACATATGGGACGTTACTCTCGAAAGATGAAGAAGAAGAAGTAAAATAGGTCTATTTGATCGCGTGATGATCTTTCCTTCGTGCGGAAATCGAGAACACGAAAAGTGGACGGAATGCAACTGTGTAGTGCTTCGACCGAGGAGAAGATTGTAATTGATCTTGGTGTCCAACACAACTTCAACCTCACGTGCTTGTATCTGTCTTCCTAGCAACAACGGGTAAAACTATTTGAGAACAGCCGGAGGCGGGATCACTGCATCAAAAACTTCCAAGCGTTTGGGGATGAATTTGAGTTGGAGAACCAATGGATTTCTAGCGAACGGAAATGACATAATGCACGTAGATGCACCCTGATCTCTGTTGCTCGATGGATATTATTTCCATTAATCCCAACTTGGATGATCGGCACTTGCTCTGGCGGCCAGGGGAGATGCGAGATGAAATTTTAAATTAGAGAGTATTAGGAGATGAATTGTAAGGTTTAACCTTGTATAGAAATTATACTTAAACGAATCTTAAAGACGAGAAAATAAATAGTAGAGAAAACATATAACATAAAAAATAGATAAAAATAGAGATTTGCCCTGGATCCAAATCGGGAGAACCCATTGATTTTTCATTATGTTCGCACGTTATTTTATACATATATATACATGCAAGATCCTTACATAAACCCCAATCTATTAACCACAGTTAGAACATAACCATGGTTCCCTTGACCGGATCTACAAAATGGGGCCAAAAAATATCATGACCCAAAAAATCATGTTGCAAACCCATCACGAGCAACGGCGGGGTATTTATAGAAAATAAGGACCAATTTTTTTTTCCGGGCCTGTGAACTAATAAAGGCACCCGCCCCCCATGACCCCGATGTTGTTGGCCTGTAGCGATACGGAGGGGGCTATCACCCCCAGCATTACACCCCGCCTTGCGTGATTAGTGGTGGAAAAATATGCTAATTAATGTTCTCCACTTGTTGTTTTCTTTCACTTAAAGAGAGCTCCTGAAACCTTTAAGGAGTCATTATACCGACTTTACCTTACCCATTGTTTCTCTACACAAAACACGGTGCTCTGAGACTTTGTCAATGCATCTGCTAACATTCTTCAAAGTATCCACTGTATGCTAATTGCTTCAACCATATCTCACAAGAAGTGAAATTAGACATCAACATGCTGAATAGCGAGTGCCAATAGAAAAATTGCACTTACAACATCATAGTCTATCCTTATAGCTTAACACCTTTCAACATGCTGAACATCCTCCTGTATGCAAAAGCGCTATGTGCATGAGTGGCTGCCATGTGATACGCCTCGTAGTTGAAATATCCACTACTATCTTGTCTTTCCCTACTCATCCATGGCTCCCACCCCCAAATAGGCTAACCACACCACTTGTAGATGTTCTTTGGTCAGGATCTCTGACCATGCATCAAAAAAACCACAAATGTCCAACCTCTTTCCAATCTGGTCTTCCCTAGTAGCACAAGCTATAATCACTAGTGCCACATAAATATCAATACTTCTTTATTATCAAAAATATCTATTCACACAGGTTTGACATAAATCTGCTCAATACTCCCCTTTGCATGTGCAATGTTTATTCAGTACTGACCTGTTCACTTATCAGTATGTACACTTGCATATGGAACACGGGACATATCCTCCTCTTCTTCTTGTGTCTGGGACAATTTGACAGTGAAACTTTGCTTCTCCCAGAATCCTTAGTCCTTGGGTTCTTGTTGGGAAAAAATATTTGAGAGGGGGTGAATCGGTATTTCTTTATATTCAAAACTTTTACTTTTTACTTGTTTCTAAACTCACTACGCTACTTTCTGAAACATACTCGCGTATATCTGGCACGGATACTTATATGAAACTCGCGTATACACATATATCTAATTATATAGCTAGTTCTTCCTTAAATCATTCCATCATTCATTCATCAGATGTTTAATAGCTTGATAAAGCATGTACAGTGAAACGTCGCCATCACACATGAACACCGGGATTTTTGGGTGGAGGACCGTCGGAAAACCGCTCCGTTGCCATTGTAATGACTGGCTGCAGAAAAACATCTTACAACGTATGTCTTTAAGTGCAGACTCTACGACCTTGCTGACACCCCACTGCGCTCGTTTTACCGGCCTCTCTTGGAAGGAAGACTCCAACTGACTCGTTTACTGACCTCTCACGGAAGAGCTACGACCCCGATATTGTTCCAGCCTCACTGAGCCTTTGACAGAAGGCTACAACCCCTCGGCACCTCCTGGACACGTTTCATCAATTTTCTTTGGATCCAACAACTCTAAAGAACACAACTTGCGGAGCCACGTTTTATCATATTTTCATTGGACCTTTTCATACTTTCAAGCTCAACACTAATAGCGATACGGACAACTCGAAATAGGTAGAATACGGATAGCGGCAACACGGTTAGATCGGACATTTCTTTACAGACTTCAACAAGCCCTAGTTTGCATCACCTTTCATGCCTTTCCTTTGATCATAGCGTATATACGCTAATCCACATGAAGTAAGCGTGCTCTTATCTTCTAGGTCTGAGCCAATTTCATTGTGCATACACGCTTTTCACTTCGGCGGCCATGTCTGCCGCCCTCTGCCGATGAAGTAGCGTATAGATCTTCATTCATTATGGGCAGCATGCTATTGAGATCAGATATTAGGTTGATTTACCCGCCTGTTTCAAACATATTTTTAGCCTCAATTCAGATCTAATCCTTCCACGCCATGAGATCTAGTAGATATAAGTACATTCAGATCTGAATCTACCTTCTTCATCATTGGTGCATCTGCAGTGATTTGTCTTCAAGTGTAACCCTTTCCATTAGACGGATCTACTTGAGAGAAAGTATTCATTCAAGCTCGAACATCTTACACCCACACTCATGATTTGCATAATAATTTTATCTCTTTTAAATAGGTTTATCATTTTTCAATACCATGAGCCAGAAAAAACAATACCATGAGCCCAAGGCTACATTGCTGGTCATTTATTCTTTGGGTAGGGTCATTGGGCGGATCATTACCCATTACAGTAGGTCAATACCATGGTGGTTACCCACAGTTTTACTTTTTGGCCTTTGCCCATACATGGCTTATCCATGATTCTTTCTGCGTGCATACTGGCACCCCCACCTAGACATATCCGTATGCCTTGAAACATACACTTTTCATCATAGATTTGCTTTATCTTTGAATTCCTTTCTTCATTGCCTTATTTTTCTTCTGAAGATACATGGTTGCTTCACCATCAAGAACATATTATATCAAGCACAAACTTGCTATGGTAAGTTGCCATCATCTTCATCAAGTGAGTTACCACATCAAGGAAAACACGTATCACTTGATCCTTTCTACTTCTATACTAAATGGGTGAGTTGCCATCAAGGATAACTCTACATCATATTTCCAACAATCTCCCCTTTGAGACTCGCCCAGCAACCAAGATGGGTGTTTGATTACCACATGATCAGACTACATTAAAACCTGACACCATGTCATATTCTCCCATTCTTTGACACCATTAGCTTCATTCAAACATGTCACTCTCCCCTTTGTCATCGAGAAAAGAGGCGGATCAAAACACGCATACTCTCCCCCTTTTCTCCTCATATGGAAAAATTCTGCCAGTTAATATGTCTTAAAATAAAGCTCACGAGTTCATGCTGAATCTTCAAACATATTTTCAATAAAGTACATGACTCTATAGACTACCTCCATGAAAACTCGCATACTTACATCAAATATCCAACCAAGTGGATTTACATATAAGACTCAGTACAGCCTTAGAGTGGGTTTTTACACATTTCAATTCAACTACCCAACCAGTGGGTTTTTACAGAGGTATTCGGCTACCCAACCAGAGTGGGTTTACAAATTTGACAAGTCCTTACATGAAGTGGAATATTACAATTTTATCATGGGTCTCAACAAGACGCTTTTCACCAAAATACAAAAATGACCATTTAAGACCAACATCTAGAAAGTCCTCAAGAAAGAGAACAATTTCCGGAATCAACATAATACCAACAATGCATTATATAAATAAGGCTAAAGCTCCCCGAATCACATTGCATCCAAACATCCTTTCCATGTGACTAAAACCACCAGACATGCATCACAATTGCCCTTTCATAACAAATCATCAAGGCATCTTTATCAAAACATTAAAGAAATAAATTAACAAGCCAGAACCTACAGAGGAATACAAAACGATGTCAGAGGTACCAAAGCACTGCATTTGTCTTTGAAAAAATGGACTCCAACGAGAAAAAATGTCGACAATCGGACATACGACGGTTTACGTGCAAGAACTCGCGTATATCTGTGACATTTCTTGAAACACCGTATCCAATCCATCTTCTAAAAATTGCTCTTGATTTGTTCTTTTGGTAGTAGAGGAACACTCCCGGCTCCCATCTTAGATACTCGAATGCTTCCCTGAGCGGTTTGGTAAAGATATCGGCCAACTTGTTCTTTGGAGGAACATACTCCAACTACCTTTTGTTCAAGCATTCCCGTAAAAAATGATGCTTGTGGGAATGTGCTTGGTCTTCAGGCCATGAGTTCTTCCAGGATACGTGCTTGTATATTATCACACATAATGGAGATAGGAGTTGCACATTTGGTTGAAAATCTTACAGGGTTCATCATCCATAGGAGTTGAGTGCAACAAGATCATAGTGACCCTTATACCTTCGAAGGGCATTGATAAAACAATAGAATTTTGCTTCTTCTTTGAACCAAGATACTAATAGGGGTCCCATATGAATGCACCGCCACTAGTGCTTTTCGATCATCAGCACCTTCATTGGCTCTCTGCATCGATTGTAACGCAGAAGAGTAAGATCAACATTCTTCGGATACCATAGACCAAATCTTGAGTTCCTTGTAGATATTTGAATATTATTTGTGACTTTGAAGATGAGACTCTTTTGGATTAGCTTGGAATCTTCCTACAATCCCAGCTTGCATGCATAATGTCTGGTCTGAGTCCCGGTGGATAAAGCTTGGAGCTATCATTGATCGTAATGCAGTTGATTTACGCTTGGAGAATAATCCTTGAAGCCGAGATTGTCAGGATTTATCATTGGCGTGCCTGAGTTTGCATTCTTCCATGCCATACTTCTTCAAATTTGTGAGATGTATTTTGTTTGTGATAAGAATATACGTCTAGGTTGATGCACTTATGAAAGCTGAAAGAATGTTAGTTCTCCAAGTAAGGACATTTCAAATTCTTATTTTATACTTGAAGCAAATTTACGACTCATAGATTCTTCATTGCTCCCAAAAATGATATCATCTTTATATACAACCACGATCAAAAAGTTGCCTCATTTTCAATTTTTGTATGAAGTTCACTGTTGAGACCAACGCCTGAAAATCCTTGTTGATGAAGATATTTGTCAAGGCAGATAATACATGCCCTTGGAGCTTGTTTGAGACCATATAGAGCCTTTTAAGTCTACAAACAATATTTCCATCATTCCCAAAATGAATCCTTGGGATTGTTCTATATATACTTCTTCTTCTGAGTCTGTTAAAGCGGTTAACATCCATTTGATAAACTTTTGATTTGTTGATAACTTGAAAAAGCAAGGAAACATTCTTGTAACCAAGTCTAGCTACGGAGCAAAGTTTCTTCAGAATCTATACCTTCTTGTTGAGTATACCCTTTACAAGCAGGTCTAGCTTTATTTCTTACAACATCCCCATTCTCATTTAACTTGTTCTTGTGAAAGATCCATTTAGTTCCAATGACATTTTTTATCATGTGGTCTTGGTACAAATCCAAAAGTGTCATTCTTTTCAATTTGATCAATCTCTTCATTCATGGCTTGGTTCCAACATTCATCTTTGCTAGCTTGATTGACATTGAGTGGTTCAATTGTGGATAGAGATGCTGAGTATTAGAATCTGAGGTTGCTCAGCATTCCATTTTTGATTCCTTGTCTCCCAAAATCGAGATTCGGATGATTCTTTTGAACGTGTCACGGATGGGCTTTTTCCAGGATAGATGTTTTAGTTCTTCATTGGATTCCTTGTCTATATCATTTCTAGTTCATGAAGAAATAAGTCATCATCGTCTTCTTTAGTTGTTTGTTTCCTCTTTGAGTACGCAGAGACTCATCAATAACAACATCAATACATTCAACTACAATCTTCCGAAGCCTTTCATTATAACATTTGTATGCTTTGCTTGAATGTGAAGGCAAGAAATATTCCTTCATACGATCTGAGTCCAAACTTGCCAAGCTTTTCATCATTTATTTTTGATAAAGCATTTTCTTCCGAAAACTTTAAAATTCTACAGTGGGAAATTTTCCATGCGAGTTCATATGGAGTTTTATCAGCATTTTGAACGTAACACTTTATTTGTAGATATCTCTTCTTGCGAGTTGCTTACCTTTGAGAAAAGTGCCGGATGATCCCGAGTCATCAAGCATGAAAATAACTGTATTTGTTGAATTATTTCTATTCATTCTTTTACCAACGCCATTTTGTTGTGGGTGCAAACTATAGAGAATTGTCTTTTTATGCCATGTTATTCCCTTGAAATCAAAATTCCAACTGATAACATATTCTCCTCCTCGATAAGATCTAAGACACTTGATTTTTAAATCAATTCATTTTCTACGGTGCTTTGAAATTCTGAAATTTTTCAGCTGTCTTGTGTTTAATAAACCCGATCGACACATTCTAGAGTAATCATCAATAAATGGGATATAGTATTCTTACACGTGACACCCTCATAGGTCCACATATGTGGTGAATGAGTTCAAGAGGCTTACTTGATGATCCTTCTTTGGCATTCGTGTACTCGATGCCTTTTTGCAATTGACGAGTTTGCATGTGATATTTTACGTTGGATTAATATTGGGAAGATCACGAACTTGACTTGGGTTTTCTTGCTGTTGATTTGAAGGCTTCAGATACCCAACCTTCTATACATAGCCAATTTTCCACAGAAAGATTTGCTCGAAGACATTGATCTTTGTATCCTTTAGTATATCTGAGTTACTTGAATTTCTTTTCCCTTTTACATAATTTGCACAACTGTCGAGATCACGAACCACACATTCTTTTGAACTAAAAACAACCTGTTCCTTGATCACACATTTGAATTACGCTTAATGAATTGTACCAATCCATCCACATACATGTATATTTAGCCTTCACCTTTTCTTTTAGAAAACACGATCGTTTTCCTTTAATTATAGCGGAGTATCATTTACAAATGTAACTTTCTTTTCCTTTTCTAGAGCATTATGAAAGAAGTTTGCTTTTGTCTTTATCATTGTCTTGAGCATCCTTGTCAATGTATATTTGATTTTCTTCATATACATAAATAATGTATCCCACAATTTTGGCAGTATTTCTTTCTCTTTCCACACTTTGCTAGAGTTTAGAGAACTATGCTCTTGTTTTGGACCTTGCTCTGCCTAGTCCAGTTGCTTCATGACCAAAATTCTTGCACCAATGACATTAGCATTTTGAGGAGAAAGTTGTTATAGGTGTTCTTCTTTGGTTGACATTCATCATGACCTTTCTTGCTTCTCTTGTCATGATGGTTTTATATGCAACCCATTGAACAACTTTATGACCAAATTGCCTGACATAAGAAACATTGTCCATTGGTAAAAATTTCTGTGATCATGAAATCTTCTATTACATTCTTTATTGGTTGTGTTTGAAGATCTGTTAGTGTTTGCTTGAATTGAGAGATGATCATGATTTTTTCTGTAAAGTCCTTTGTTCCCCTGTTTGAGTGGTGAGATAAAGAGAACCATTGTGGGCTTGCTTTTAGAAAATTTGGTCTTTACGTGTGTGGGAGGATTCCCATTCATGTCAAAGTTGTTTTTATAAGAAGGAGACCGTTGTACCCTTAGTAATCTCATCCCAAGGTTTAGAACCTTTAGCAAATCTAAGATTGAGAGATTTCCTTTCTCATTATCTCGCTTAGACTTACTACTTCACATTCTAAGGCTGCTATGTTTTCTCTTGCTTCATGCTGATTTTATTAGTCTCTATGATTATGTTCTTTTATTCTAAGCTTCTTTGAGTTGAATGTTTTCTTCAAGAAGATTATTTTCTTCTAAGAATCACAAAGTACCCTTTTCTTTTGGATTCTTGTTCACATTCTTTCACATTTGTATACCTTTGCACCAAGATTTTGCGGATAAGCTTTTGTTTGCACACTTCCCATTGCGACGGATCTCCTTCAAACGTCAAGCAGTCCTCTACGATACCAATTGTTGGGAAAAACAACGAGAGGGGGTAAAATCGGTATTTCTGCATATTCAAAACTTTTACTTTCTTGTTTCTAAAGCACCATCGCTACTTTCACAAAACATGCTCGCATGCTCTGGCAGGATACCCTTTATAGAAACTCACGTATACACAAATATCTAATTATAGGTAGTTCTTCCCTTACGTATTTCCATCATTCATTCATCGGATGTTTAATAAAAACGGTACACTTACCATGCGGTAAAGCAGAGTAAACCATCACACAAAGCATCACACATGAACACGGGTTGCACAGGTCGAAACCCAAGTGAAGAAAACCACCGGCACGGTTACTCGGCCTTCAATATTTTATTATGAATAAAAAAATCTTACAACATATGTGCTGATACTTGGAACTCTACCGACACGCAGACACCCACCACGCTCGTTTGGAAAGCCTCTCTGAAGGAAGAAAACCAACACATTTCCGTTTATAGCCTCTCCACCGGAAGAGCTACGACCCCCCGATCTCGTTTTACCCGACCCACTCACAGAAGAAAACTACAACCCTTATTTGAAAGGCTACAACCCTCGGCACCTCTATGGACCATGTTTCATCAATTTTCTGCTGGATCAACAACTTCAAAACTGTGCGACCACGTTCATCATATTTATTTGGATAACACCATGCTGACTCCAACCACATAAACCAATACAATCTGAGACAACTCGAAACGTTAGAATACGGATAGCGACAACTTATGACAGTTAGATCGAGACATTTCCTTTCACAGAGACTTCAGCAAACCTAGTTTTCAGCTTTCTTTTCCTTTGATATACAACGATATATACACGCTAAGTCACATAAGCACAGTATACCTGCAGCTGGGGTACGAGCCAATTTCATTACGCATCGCGCTTTCACTTCGACGAAGCAGCCGTATGTGCGCACCATACAACGACAAAGTAGCTGTAGATCTTTAATCATTATAGGCAGCATACTTCTTGAATCGGATATTCGGTTGATTTGCCTTATATTTCGGACATATGTTAGCACTCAATTCGAAGTCTAATCGCTATAAGCATATCTAGTAGATATGAGTACATTTCGAATCTAGATCACCTTCTTCATCATTGGTGCATCATACATTGAGTTATCTTCCAAAGTGTAACCCCTTTCACGTGAGATCCTACCCGGAGAAAGTATTCATTCAAGCTCGGAACATCTTGCACCCACACTCATGATTTATAATAATTTCATCTCTTTATATAGGTTTTATCCTTTTTCAATACCATGAGCCAGAAACGTACCATAGACCCAAACACATTACTTGATGGTATTGTGGACGGAATCTAATTGGGATCATTTTTATTATGACAGGTCAATACCATGGTGGGTCCTTACGGTTTTGCACTTTTTGAGAGTGCTTTTCCCATATCAGACTTATCACGTTCTCTTTGCTTGCATCGTATTCCCCTATACATATCCGCGTATGCCTTGAAACATACTTTCATCATGAATTTGCTTTATCTTGAATTCCTTTCTTCGTATACATGCCTGCTTGTAGATACATCAGATTTAACTGTCAAAATATATATAGCTGCTTCATCAAAGTAAATTTGCCATCATCTTCATCAAGTGAGTTGCCATCAAGGACAACACATGTCACTTGATCGCATGTCTTCATCTTCATTCGGTGAGTTTGCCATCAAGGACAACACTGCATCATATTTCAACAATCTCCCCTTTGGGGCTTGATACTTACGATGTGTTTGATTACCACAACAGAGATAGATACATTAAGAATACAATGACACCATGTCATATTCTCCATTCTTTGACACCATTAGGTTCATTCAAACATGTCCTCTCCCCCTTTGTCATCAAGGGCAAGGCGGATCAAAACAACATACTCTCCCCTTTTCTCCTCATGTGGAAAAGCGTGCTGCCAGATCGATATGTCACTGATGAAGCCAAGCTCCCCAGGTTCATGCTGAATCTTCAAACTGCTAAATAAAATTACAGCAGCTCTATGAACTTCCTATCACCAAAGACTCATACTTACATCAAATATCCAACCAAGTGGATTTATATAAGACTCATTTTTAACCAAAGTGGGTTTACACATTTCAGATTATTGTTGATGGGTTTACCCAAGTGACAGTTACCCAACCAAGTGGGTTTACCATTGACAAATTTTGTATTTGTCTTAACAATTTCACATCATGAGTGCCTCAACAAGACCTTTTCACCAAAATAAAAATGACCATTTTAAGACCAAAATCTAGACAATCCTCAAGAAAGAGAACAATTTCGAGAATCAACATATGCCAACAATGCATTATACTTTCCGGCAAGGCCCCTAAAGCTCCCCGAATCTGTGCATCCATTGTATCACTCCATGTGACTAAGGCTCCCCCTTAGTTTGTGCATCAAAGACACTTTCATAACAAATCATCAAGACATCTTTATCAAAACATTAGAAATAGAATTATGACTGGAACACCACCGGTGATACCAAATAATTATCAAATTCAAGCCACTACGGCTATCACGAAAAATTTGAATCAACGAGAAAAAATGTCCGAAATCAGACATCTGTAGGTTTTAAATATGAGGAACTTCAGCGTATATATGCGTGTGTTTCATGAAACCCGCGTATCCAATCCCATCTTCTAAAATTTGTACGATTTGTTCTTTTGTTGTGAAGGTACTCCCCGGCACCACATGCTTAGATACTCGGAATGCTTCCACACAGGCGAGTTTGGTAAAGATATCGACAACTTGTTCTTTGGAGGGAACACACCAACTTCACCTTTTGTTCAAAGAACTTGTTCACGTAAATGATACTTGATGGGAATGTGCTTGGTCTTGAATGCATAAGGGATTCTTTAAATCTTTGATGGCATACCATTATCACCATAATGGAGATAGGAGTTGCATTTGATTTGAAAATCTTTGAGTTTGCATCATCCATAGGAGTTGAGTGCAACAAGATGCGGCATTCACATCCTCTGTATTTGTTGATAAGGCAATATAATTTTGTATTATTTGAACCAAGATACGACCGAGGTCCCACATATAGAATGCACCACTACACTGAGTGCTTTAGATCTCATCAACACTTCATTGATACGCATGTCGATGTAAGCATGAAGAGTAAGATCAACATTCTTCGGATACCATAGACCAAAATCTTGAAGTTCCTTGTAGATATTTGAATATTCTTTATTAACTGAAGATGAGACTCTTTTGGTTAAGCTTGAATCTTTGCTAATCCCAATTTGCATCATAATGTCTGGTCTAGTCTCGATTAGAGATAAATCGAGGGCTTCTATCATTGATACGTAATGGGTGGGTTCATGCAGAATCATCATGAGAAGCTGGGGATTAGGAAATGGTTATCATTGGCGTGTTATAGGGTTTGCATTCTTCCAATATGTAGTTCTTCAGAATTTGTGAGATATTTCTTCCTGGTATTGAAATATCTATTCTGTAGTTTGATGCCATACTGTAAACAAGAAAGAATATTGATTCTCCAAGTAAGGACATTTCAATTCTTCTTTATATGAGAAGCAATTCACGACTCATAGATTCTTCATTTACAAAAATAGTATCATCTTACATACAACCACAATCAAAAGTTTATCATTTCAATTTTGTGTATAAAGTTATATCTGACAATTTGTGAAAATCCTTGTTGATGAAATATTTGTAGAAAGATGATAGCCTTGCCCTTGGAATTATTTGGACCATAGAGCCTTTTTGATCTACAAACAAGATTTCCATCATTCCCAAGATAGATCCTTCCGGGATTGTTCTATATATACTTCTTCTAGATCTTAAATGAAAAACGATTTAGCATCCATTTGATAAACTTTGATTTGTTGATAGCAGAAAAAGCAGAAACATTCTTGTAATCTTCCAAGTCTAGCTACGAGGAGAAAAAGTTTCTTCAAAGTCTCTCTGTACAGTGACATCACCCCTTTTGCAAACCGGTCTAGCTTTGTTTCTTACAACAACCCCATTCTCATTTAATTTGTTTCTTTGAAGATCCATTTAGTTCAATGACATTTTTATCATGTGGTCTTAGTACCAAATCCAAGTGTCATTCTTTTCAATTTGATCAATCTCTTCACTTCCTTGGCTTGGTTCCAACATTCTCTTTGCTAGCTTGATTGACATTGAGTGGTTCAATTGTGGATAGAAGTCTTTGATGACTGAAGATCCCACAAAGGTTCTCCTTGTTATTTTGATTCTTGTCTCCCAAAATCTGAGATTGAGTTCTTTTGAGCGTGCTCTGGAGTGAGGCTTTTCGGATAGATCATTTTACCGAGTTCAAAATTTAGATTCACTTGTCTATATGTTCTAATTCTTTAGAGAAATAAGTCATCATCATCTTCTTTAGTTGTTTGTTTTTTCTCTTTGGCTGAGAGAACTCATCAATAACAACATCAATACATTCGAAATCACCGAAGTACTCATTATAACATTTTACTGCCTGCTGGCGAAGATGTGTAACCAAGAAATATTCCCCTTCATACGATCTAAGGTCAAAAACTTGCCAAGCACTTAAGTATTATTTTGATAAAGCATTTTCTTCCAAGCTTTTAAATGCTTCGTTAGAATTTGCCTGCAGTTCATATGGGTTTATCTTTGTTGCAAGACTTATCATGCTTTGTTGTGAATGTCTAGCTGCCACGAGTTGTACGCCCGAAGGGTGTTTGAGTAGTCGAAGTCTCAAGCATAGCTCTAGCCATTTTGTTGAATTGTTCTATTCATTCTTTCTACAATGCCATTTTGTTGTGATGCTACTGACTACAGAGGAGAATTGCTTTTTTATGCCATGTTGTTCACAAAAATCAAAAATTCATTGATGTATATTCTCCTCCTCGATAAGATCTAAGACACTTGATTTTAAATCCAATTCATTTTCTACCGATTCTTTGAAATTCTGAAATTTTTCAAAAGCTTTAGTCTTTGTGTTAATATTGATCGACATTCTAGAAGTAATCATCAATAAATAGGATATAGTATTCTTCCCCATTGGTGACTTTTTCCTCATAGGTCCACATATGTCAATATGAATAGGTTCAGAAACACTTGATGATCCGCTTCTTTAGCATTAAATTGTACTAGAATACCTTTACCAATTAATGATTTCGTCGTACTGCAATTGAATTAATATTGAAGATCATGACGACTTGGAGTTTGCTTGCTTTGTTGATTTGAAAGCTGGATACACAGCCTTCTATGCCGTAATTTTATGAAGATTTGCTTTCGGTAACATTGATCTTTGTATCCCTTTAGTATATACGGAGTTACTTGAATTTCTTTTTCCCTTTTATAATAATTTTACCTTTGTATTGAGATCACAGACTCCCATTCTTTTGAACTAAAAACAACTTGTTCCTTGATTACACATTTTGACTTCGCTTAATAAATTATGCGCCAATCCATCCACATACGCGACATCTTTAGCCTTCACCTTTTTCTTTTAGAAATAACAGTCCTTTTCCTTTAATTATAAGCCGAGTATCATTTTCCAAATGTAACTTTCTTTTCCTTTTTCTAGAGCATTATATGAAATCGTTTGCTTTTGTCTTTTGTCATGTGTCTTGAGCATCCATATCAATGTACCATTGATTTTCTTCACTATACATAAATAATGCTATCCCACAATTTTCAACCATTATTTCTTTCTCTTTCCACACTTTAGAGTTTGAGGGAACATGCTCTTTTGGCTTGACTATCTGCATTTAGATTCCTTCATGACCAAAGTTATTGCAATAAGTACATTCAGCGCCGTTTTGAAGGAGAAGTTATTATAGGTGTTATTCTTTAGTTCACGACATTCATCCTTGTCTTTCTTGCTTCTCTTGTCTGATAGTTTTATATGCAACATTGAATAGCTTTATGACCAAAGAATTGTGCCATGAGAAGCATTGTCCATTGAAGTAGAAATTTACGTGATCATAAATCTTCTATTGAGATTACACAGTTTGTGGCAATTTGAAAGATCTCCTGTTAGTTTTTCTTAATTGAATGATCTGCTTTTCTACCAAAGATCTTGCCCTATTTGAGTAGAGCGAATGTAGAGAACAATTTGTGGCTTCTTTTTAGAAAAATTTGATCAATTAATACGGAGGATTGATGTATCGAGACTGTTTTATAAGAGGAACCGTTGTACCTTGACCATCTCATCAAGGTTTACTGGGCCTTTACTTAAATCTAAGATTGAGAGATTTCACTTTATCATTATCTTTCCTTAGACTTACTACTTACATTCTAATTCCTCCATCGTTTTTCTCTTGCTTAATGCTGATTTTTAAGTCTCTATGATTATGTTCTTTCTTCTGAGCTTACTTTGAGTTGAATGTTTTCTTCAGGGTGTAGCTTCTAGAAATCCACAAAAAGTACACTTTTCTGCGGATTCTTGTTCACATTCTTTCTGTTGCTTATGCCTTTACCAGATTTTACAGATAAACTTTTGTTGCACACTTCCCATTGCGGCAGGATCTCCTTGACGATCAGCTTACCACGAAGATCCTCCTCGATACCAATTGTGGAAAAATGCGGGGGGTAGATGGGTATTTACGCATATTCAAAACTTTTACTTTTTTTCTTGTTTCACAAAAACTCACTCATATAAGAAACATACTCGCGTATGTATACGAGATACCATTATGAAGCACAAACGTATACCTGAGATATCTAATTATACGGTAGTTCTTCACTTAAATCATTCCATCATTCATTCATCAAATGTTTAATAAACGATGATAAACATATGCTGATGCAAACGAGTAAACCATCACACAAGCATCACACATGGTTACCCGGGATTTTTGGGTGGGGAAACCCAAGTCGAGGAGAAAACCACCCATTGCGGTTTAACAAAGCCTTCAATATTTTATTATAGAGAAAACATCTTATAACATATGTGTGGTGCGGACTCTACCGACACGCGAGGCACCCACCTGGCCTCGTTTACCGACCTCTCTGAAGGAGAGCTCCAACCCCGACTCATTTACCGGCCTCTCCTGGAAGGGGCTACGACCCCCGATCTCGTTTACCCGACCTCACACAGAGGAGCTACATTGCAGGCCCAGAGGATACAGCCCTCGACACCTCTATGGACCACGTTTCATCAGTGCTACCTTTGGATCCAACAACCAAAAAAGAACACAACTTCCATGACCACGTTTCATCATATTTTGAGGCTGGACCCTTTTCATACTTTCAAGCTCCAACCACTTTATCGTAATCCCAGACAAGCACCGAACAATAGAATACGGATAAGCGACAACACGGCATATTAGATCGGGCATTTCTTACCTGAGACCCCGACAAACCCTAACAAGTTTGCATCTGCTTCCTTTCAACGATGTCGCGTATATAGGCGGCACTTCTGTCACATAAACTCACGTATACCTGCGCTCGATTACGAACCCATTTCATTACGCATCGCGCTTTCATAAATGACCCACGTATATACGCGCTTTATACGCGGCGTGTTAGATGCTGATATTGTAAATGACATACTTCTTGAATCGAATGTTCAGGTTCAGATTTACCCTTATATTTCGGACATATGTTCACCCCAATTGAATCTAATCCTTCCACATGGCAAGATCAATGGTATAATGCATTTCAGAATCTAGATGCCTTCTTCATCATTGGTGCATCATACATTGATTTGTATCTTCAAGTGTAACCCTTTCATTCAGATCTACTTCGAGAGAAGAGTATTCATTCTTCAGGACATCTTGCACCCACACTCATGATTTGCATAATGAATTTCATCTCTTTATGAGTTTATCCTTTCCAATACCAATGGCTTGAAAAACAATACCATGAGCTCAAAAACTACATTAACCCAGATGGTATTGTGAGCCAGAGGTCAATTAAGCCCCGGATCGTACAGCTTGACCAAATTCAATACCATAGGAGGTGGTTACCCTGGTTTTGCACTTTTTGAGCGCTTTTGCCCATACCGACTTATCTGCGTTCTTTCCTGCGTATACAGCGACTTCCCCCTAGACATATCTGCGTATTCCTTGGAAACATACACACTTTTCATCATGAATTTATCTACTGTCTTTAGAATTTAACTTTCTTCATTATGCAGCCTGCCCCATAGATACATGATTTACTTCATCAAGAACATATTCTATCAAGCACAAAGCTTCATCAAGTAAAGTTGCCATCATCTTCATCAGTGGAACTGCCATCGAGACAGCATGTCAATAGTACGCATGTCTTCATCTTCATTCGGTGGGTTACCATCAAGGACAACACTGCATCCTGCTTCAACAATCTCCCTTTGTGGACTTGATGGCAAAAGCACGATGGTGTTTGATTACCTGAAGATAGATACATTAAGAATACAATGACACCATGTCATATTCTCCATTCTTTGACACCGTGGGGTTCATTCAAACACCATGTCACTCTCCCCCTTTGTCATCAAGGGCAGGCGGATCAAGCAACATACTCTCCCCTTTTCTCCTCATGTGGAAGAAACTGATACACGGTCCTGATATGTCTTGAAGTGACCAAACTCCCCTTAGGTTCATGCTAAATCTTCAAACATATTTTCAATAAAGTACATGACTCTATGAACTTCCTATCACAAAGACTCATACTTACATCAAATATCCAACCAGAGTGGATTTACATATAAGACTCAAGTACCCAACCAAGTGGGTTTTACACATTTCAATTCGACTACCCAACAAGTGGGTTTACAAAATTGACTCGGCTACCCAAGCAAGTGGGTTTTACAAATTTGACAGGTCATACTGACTGGAAATGTACAATTTTACATCATGGGTCTCCATGAGGACACTGCCAAAATACAAAAATGACCATTTAAGACCAACATCTAGGCAGGTCCTCAAGAAAGAGAACAATTTCCAGAATCAACATAATGCCAACAATGCATTATACTACGTAAAACTAAAGCTCCCCTAGTCTGTGCATCGACATCCTTTCCATGTGACTAAGGCTCCCCTTAGTTTGTGCATCCCGAACACTTTCACCAACAAATCATCAAGGAATCTTTATCAAAACATTAGAAATAGAATTATGAGAAGCTGAAACACGGAGAGATATAGCTTGACCATCGAGAAGATACCAAAGCATTACTTCTTGTTTGTCTTTGGCTGACTCTGACAGAAAAAATGTAATCGGACATATGCGGTTTGTCTGCGGGGAACTTCTAGCGTATATCAGCTGTATTCATAAACCAGCGTATCCAATCCCCATCTTCTAAAATTTATGCAGTTGTTCTTTTGGTTGTGAGAGAACCTCCCAACTCTGTCTTAAATACCGAATACTTCTGTAGGCGGTTTGGTAAAGATAAACGCTTGTTCTTTGGAGAACATACTCCAACTTCACCTTTTGTTCAGCTTGCTTGTTCACGTGAAAATGATACTTGATGGGAATATGCTTGGTCTTGAATGAATATAAAGGATTCTTTCGGAATCTTGATACTTGCTGTATTATCACATAATGGAGATAGGAGTTGCATTTGATTTGAAAATCTTGCGAAGTTTGCATCATCCGCCGAGTTGAGTGCAACAAAATCTTGACGACTTCATACTTTGCTTCGAAGTGTTGATAAGGCAATAGAATTTTGCTTCTTGCTGAACCAAGATATAACGAGGGTCCCATATGAATACCACCACTAGTGCTTTTTGATCATCAACACTTCGGTAATGCCGCATCGTTATAGCATGAAAGAGTAAGATCAACATTCTTGGGATCCATAGACCAAAATCTTGAGTTTCCTTGTAGATATTTTGAATATTCTTTTTGACCCGGCTGATGAGACTCTTTTGGATTAACTTGGAATCTTCCTACAATCCCAATTGCATGCATAATTTACAGATCTAGTCAGTGAGATAAAGCATGCTTCTTATCATTGATACGTATTACGGTTGATTTACACGGAGAATCATCATAGGGCGAGATTACATCCGGTTATCATTGAGCGTACTTATGATTTGCATTCTTCCATGCCATACTTCTTCAATTTTTCTTGAGATATTTTGTTTGTGATAAGAATATACCCGTCTGTGGGTTGATGCCCTTAAGCCAAAGAAGAATGTTAGTTCTCCAAGTAAGGACATTTCAGAAATTCTTTAACATATGACAAATTTACGACTCGAGTTCTTCATTGCTCCCAAATGATATCATCTAACATATACATACAATCAAAAGTTTATCATTTCAATTTTTGTGTATAAGTTACTGTCAATGAGACCTTTGAAAATCCTTGTTGATGAAGATATTTGTCAAAGACGATAATACCATGCCCTTGGAGCTTGTTTGAGACCATATAGAGCCTTTTAAGTGCAAACAAGATTTCCATCATTCCAGATGAATCCTTCAGTTTGTTCTATATATACTTCTTCTTCTAGATCACCATTAAAATAGATTTAACATCCATTTGATAAACTTTGATTTGTTGATAACTGAAAAAACGAAGCATTCTTATGGCTTTGGAGAGTCTGGCTACGAGGAGCAAAAGTTTCTTCAAAGAATCTATACCTTCTTGTTGAGTATGCCAACTGCCAATAATCTAGCTTTGTTTCTTACAACATCATTCTCATTTAACTTGTTCTTGAAGATCCATTTAGTTCCAATGACATTTTTATCATGTGGTCTTGGTACCAAATCCCAAGTGTCATTCTTTTCAATTTGATCGATCTCTTCATTCATGGCTTGGTTCCAAAATTCATCTTTGCTAGCAGTTGACATTGAGTGGTTCAATTGTGGATAGAAGATATGATGACTAGAAGATCCCCAAAGTTCTTGTTCATTTTGATTCCTTGTCTCCCAAAATACGAGATTGAGGATGATTCTTTTGAGCATTGCTCTGGATGGAGCTTTTCGGATAGATCATTTTCGAGGTTCTTCATTGATTCTTGTCTATATCATTTCTATTTACGTAGAAGGAAATAAGTCATCATCATCTTCTTTAGTTGTTTGTTTTTCCTCTTTAGAAATTTCCTTGAGAACTCATCAATAACAACATCAATACACATTTCCAACAATCTTTGAAGCCTTTCATTATAACATTTTGTATCGCTTTGTGAAAATCATGTAACAAAATATTTATTGTTGATCTAGGGTCAAACTTGCCAAGCTTTTCATCATTATTTTTGATAAAGCATTTCTTCCAAAAACTTTAAAATGCTTTACAGTGGAATTTCCATACCCGAGTTCATATGGAGTTTTATCTTATTTACTCGAACATGTGATTTGTTGTGAAAATGTCTCTGTGCCACGAGGTTATACACTTGAGAAAGTGCGAGGGTAGTCCCCGAGTCATCAAGCATAGCTCTAGCCATTTGTTAATTGTTCTTCAGCTTTCTTTTTTTACTAGCATCATTTTGTTGTGGAGTACTGACTGAAATTGTCTTTATACCATGTTGTTCAAAAAAATCAAAGAATTCATGATGTATATTCTCCTCCTCGATAAGATCTAAGACACTTGATTTTTAATCAATTCATTTTCTACAGGTGCTTTGAAATTCTGAAATTTTCAAAGCTTCATCTTTGTGTTTAATAAACCCGATGCGACACATTCTAGAGCAATCATCGATAAATAGAACTTTAGTATTCTTCCCCACGTGGTAATTTTTTCCTCATAGGTCCATATATCGGTATGAATGAGTTCAAGAGCTTCATGATGATCAACTGCTGACACATTAGTGTACTTTCTGATGCCCTTGCAGGTCGACGGAAGTTTGCATATGATATTTTCGAGTGGATTAATATTCAATGGGAAGATCACGAACAGCAGGTTGCTTTGTTGGTGAAAGCTGAATGCTAACCTTCTGTGCCATAGCGATTTTCTAAAAGATTGCACAGTGCTTTTTATTGATCTTTGTATCCCTTTAGTATACTCTGAGTTACTTGAATTTCTTTTCCTTTTATAATAATTTTGCAGCCCTTCGAGATAGAGCCACATTCTTTTACGACCTAAAAACAACATTCCTTGATCACACATTTGACTGCAGCTTAATAGATTGTGCATAATCCATCCACATACATGACATCTTTGTATTCACCTTTTCTTTTAGAAGCTCTTGATCCTTTTCCTTTAATTATAGCGGGAATATCATTTCCAAATGTAACTTTCTTTTCCTTTTCTAGAGCATTATATGAAAAAAGTTTTGGCACTACTTTGTCATGTGTCTTGAGCATCCACTATCAATGTACCATTGATTTTCTTCACCTTGCAAATAATTCTATCCACAATTTTCAGCACGGTGTTTCTTTCTCTTTCCACACTTTAGATTTTTGAGGAACATGCTCCTTTTTTATTTGGACCTTGCTCACATTCGAGATTCTTCATGACCAGTTATTATATTAAGTACATTCCAACTTCGTTTTAGAAGATGAGAGAAGTTGTTATGAGTGTTCTTCTTTGGTTCGACATTCATCCTTGTCTTTCTTGCTTCTCTTGTCATGATGGTTTTATGTCTGACATTGAACAACTTTATGGCCAAAATTGTGACATGAGAAACATTGTCCATTGAAGTAGAAATTTACGTGATCATGAAATCTTCTATTGATTTGCACATTGGTTGTAGCAATTTTGAAAAGATCTCCACATTAGTGTTTCTTGAATTGAGATGATCATGCTTTTCTGTAGATCCTTTCTTCCTTTTCTTTGGTGGTGAATGTAGAGATGCTTGTGGGTTTGCTTTTAGAAAATTTAGTGCGATGCAGGAGGATTCCCAGTATATCGAGCCTATTTTTATAAGAGGCTTGAATTTGTACCTTGATAATCTCATCAAGGTTTGAACCTTTGTAAATCTAAGATTTCACTTTCATCATTATTTTTCCTTGAACTTACTACTTCACATTCTAATTCCTCCATGTGTTTTTCTCTTGCTTCATCTTTGATTTTTTAAGAGTCTCTATGATTATGTTCTTTTCTTCTAGGCTTACTTTGAGTTGAATGTTTTTCTTCAGAAGATTATTGTCTTCTAGAGAATCTGGCTTCCCTTTTCTTTGCAGATTCTTGTTCACATTCTTTACGAGCTTCCCATACCTTTGCACCAAGATTTTGAGATAAGCTTTGTTTTACCGCCCCATTGCGACGGATCTCCTTCAGCGATCAAACACGCTAGATGTCCTCCTCTGATACCAATTGTTGGAAAAACAACGAGAGAGGTGAATCGTGTTACACTGTTAAAACTTTACTTTTTTCTTGTTTCTAAAACTCATACGCTGCCACGAAACATACTTACGTATATACGCGGATACCCTTTATGAAACTGCCGCATATGCACAGGATATCTAATTATGTCAGTAGTTCTTCCCTTAAATCATTCATCATTTCATTCATCGGATGTTTAATAGCGATGAAAACATGTCTTTGATAGGCAGAGTAAACCATCACTGAAAGCATACATGAGCAGGATTTTGGGTGGAAACCCAAGTCGGAGAAAACCACCGAAAGCTGCCGATTTTCATTGCTAATATTTTTATTATAGAAAAACATCTTATGTGCTGGTGCGGACTCTCTGACCTGCAGGGCACCCTGGCGGCCTGGATTTATGACCTCACAGGAAGGGAGCTCCAACCCGACTCGTTTGACCTCTCACGGAAGGGCTACGACCCCCGGTCTGGTTTACCCGACCTCACACGGAAGGAGCTACAACCCCCTGACTGAAGGCTACAGCCTCACTCCTACGATCACGTTTCATCAATTTTCCTGCCAGATCCAACAACTTCAAAAAAGAACACAACTTGCGGGCCACGTTTCATCATGTTCGAATGGACCCTTTTCATACTTTCAAGCTCAACCATATGGTAAGTCTGGATGCTAGAAGACGATACGGACGTGACAACTGTGATTAGATCGAGACATTTCTTCAGGGCTTCCAGCAAACCTAGTTTGCATCGCCTCACTCGCGATGCCCGCGTATATACGCTTCCGTCCACATAAATGACGTATACCTGCGTACAAATTCGAGCCAATTTCATTGCGCATATCACTTCCGCCAATGACCGTGTATACTCTGGCTTCCTCTGCAGCCAGTAAACGTATAGATCTTCAATCATTATCGGCTGCCTTCACATCGGAATATTTAGTTCAGATTTACCCTTATATTTCGGATGTTCGCCTCGAATTGAATCTAATCCTTCCATAAAAAGCGGTCAGTAGATATAAGTAAATTTAAGATCTAGATCACCTTCTTACATCAATTTAGGTACATCATACATTTAGTTATCTTCAAGTGTAACCCTTTCCCGTTAGGATCTACTTCGGAGAAAGTATTCATTCAAGCTCGGACATCTTGCACCCACACCTCATGATTTTCATAATGAATTTCATCTATTTATATAAGTTTATCACTTTTTCAATACCATGAGCCAAAACAATACCATGAGCCCAAAACTACATTACTTCCGATGGTATTCCTGGATGGGGTCAATTAGGCGGATCATTACCCAATAATGGGTCAATACCATGGTAGGTTTCCCCACAGTTTTCCACTTTTTGAGCGCTTTTCCCATAAAACTATCACGTTCTTTCACTGCATGCATACGCGACTTCCCCTAGACATATCAACATGCCTTAGAAGAACATACACTTTTCATCATAGATTTAGCATATCTTGAATTCCTTTCTTCATTGCCATATGTACACCTTTGTAGATACATCAGTTACTTCATCAGGGCTGTATTCTATCAAGCTGGCTTCATCAATGAAGTTGCCATATCTTCATCAAGTGAGTTTCCATCAAGGACAGCACATGTCAATGGTATGTCTTCATCTTCATTCGGTGGGTTGCCATCAAGGACAACACACTACTGCATCATAACCTCCAACATTGCACTATCTTTTAGCATATTGAACCTCTGCAATATAGTCTCAACATACTTCTCTTGGTTTAACCATAGCTTCCTCTTGCGATATCTCTTAATTTCATGCCCAAAATATAGTTTCGGCACAAGATCCTTCATGTCGAATTTGGAGAATAGTTGGGTGTTCAAATCTTGGATAATTTCTTTGTCATTTCCTACTTCTTATATCATTCATACAAGACCAAATAAATAACATGATCACCAATTAATTTAAAATAAACACAGCTGAATCCTGTGATTAGGTGAAATAAGTCCCAGTATGCTGGGTATCAAATTTCTCACACATCCTTGGTGATTGTTTTAACCCAGCAAAGACTTCTTTAGCACGCATACTAGTTCTTTCTTCTACTACACCATAAATCCTTCAATTTGTTTCATATGATATCCTCTTAGGAATCCCATGAAGAAATCACATCTTCACATCCATCTGTTCTACCTCAAAATCAAATGTAACTGACTGACATATAAAAGTAATCTAATAAAGTAACTTTGTATGAGGAGAAAAAATATCCACCAAAATCAATTCTCGACACAGGAATAACCTTTGCTACCAACCAAACTTTCTATTTCTCCACCTTGCCTTCTACATTCATCTTCTTCTTAAACACCCATTTTCTCCAGATGGGCTTCCTTCTGTCGACGCTCCACAGTCCGTACACTCATTTTGCTAGGATTCCATTTCATCAACCATGGCCTCCTTCTGGAGTTTTCCATCTCTGAGATCTCTTTGCCTCCTTGATGGTTAGGATCATCATCGGTATGATTAAAGAAAAATTTGAACAGAAAGTAGATGGACTATGCCTTTGGTTTCTTCAACTTTACATTGATCTTCTCATAATTTAGGTTGTGGCTCTTCCTCCTGCAGAGTCTTCTTAAATTTACCAGTCTGATTCATCCTCCTTTAGCTCAAACTCTATCTTCTCCGTTCTGCTGATGAAATTCATGTTTAAAAATATCTTTCACCTCTCTAAACACCACATCTTGAATTATTACACAACCCTTGTATTTAAGGTTCAAAGCTTGTAACCCTTTAAACCATCCTTATACCCAATAAAGATGCACCTTTTAAGATTTATTATCAAACTTGGTCCTTTTCTCCTTTGGAACATGTACACCATCATCCAAATACCTCGGATGTGAAAGAGGTTTCTTTGGGTCCTTCCTCATAGGTCTTATCCTCAGCTGACATTGAAGGTGATATGTTAACCCAAGTAACATGCCAGTCACACTCTGCAAGGTGTGTCCTAACCCGGTACCTTGTTTACATGCTTCTTGCCTTTTCCATCGAGCGTTACGTTCATTCTTTTTGCAACTCCCATTTTCTTTGAGGTGTGGAGTAGTCTTACGCCGTGCTATACCACACTTCTTAGAACTCTTCAAATTCCTTCTTGCAGAACTCCCCACCATTATATACTCAACACCTTGATCTTCTTCTCGCTGTGGTTTTCCACGAGCCTTAAATTCTTCGTCTTGTCAAAGACTTTAGTTTCTTCCTCCAAGAAATATATCCATGTATTCGTTGAGAAGTCATCTATGAATGAAACCTGCTTTATGAGTGCCCCGGTGATGGAACCGACACGGGTCCAAACACATCACGTGCACAAGCTCTAATATCTTCATTGTTCGCCCTCTGCTTTTAAAAAGGAAAACTCACCGATTCGCTTCCCATGTACACAATGTTCTGATAAATCTGAGGAAGCTATTAGACATGCCTTCTACCATGCCATTTCCGAAGTATCAGAAGGCCCTTCTCTCCTGTGTCCAGCCTTTGATGATGCCATAGCATGGTCTTTTCTCCCAGAGACCGCTAGGCTTTCCGCTCCACTTTTAGAACCATGAACTATTACCCCGGCAATAGGTGTTTGTACGGAAGCTTGTACAAGTTCCAATCCAGACTCCCACGGCCAATACCGAAGTGCTCACAGAAGCCATCTTACGGGTGTATTTCTCGAAACCTTTGTTTTTGCACTGCACATCATCCATCACTTTATAAATCAGATTTTTATTGTGCAGGAATATGTAGAACACCAAGAAGTGTTCTAATCCTTCCCCATTGCGGCTTCGAAAACTTCGAATTTTCCACGTCTAGCAATTTAGCCTTCCTATCATCACTAATAAAACATCACCGCCATTATATTTCTCATACTCGTAGAACCACTCCCTATGGGGAGTAGAGTGAAAAGGATGCACACGAGTCAATCAACACGCTCATGATCTACATGTGTATTTGAAAAGCCAAATACACATCACCTTCATCGAGGTGGTTTTCTCTACCAAAGGAGCATCATTAGATCCCTTTCCTTTCTCGAAGCTGCCGTCTGCCGGTCCTTTGTAGTTCCTTTCCTTTCTCGCATTTTCAGGTACACCTTTACAAACTTTCCAGGAGATTTAGATCTCCCACTCAAAAAATTATTCTTGTTTATGTTCACGGGACCTTCCTCAAATCTGGGATATGGCATCTCCATTCGACCCTCCATATTTCTCCATCTCGTTTCCTCAGGCAGCAAAGTACAGACAATGTCATCAAATTCAAGATAGTTGTATTGCTACCTTGCAATAACCCGAGAATGTCCACGAGTCGGTAGAGAACATATGAAATTGATTACTTCATCTTCATCGTTTTAATATCAACGAGATAGTTGACTTACCACGATGATGAAGGCATTCAAATGCTGCGTCACCAAGTCTCCATCCTTCATCCTCGGAGTTGTCTGACTTTCCTTGAGAACAATTTATTCACCGAGAGACTTAGATTGGTACAAATTCCTAGCTTGTCCCAAGGTCTTCGCCATAGCTTTACAAATACATTCCAAAATGTGAATCTAAGACACACAATTGTATTGTGCTCTTTGCCTTCCAGTCCAGCTTCTTCCAATCTTCATCGGCATTGCACGTTGGTTGGTAGGATCTACCACGATCACTTTGATCTTCCACCACCGATCGATCCTCTATGTGAGCTTCCACCAACTCCAGCTAAAACCATTAAATTTCTCGATCTCCCTATCTTCGCACGCTCACCATCTTCTTTCACCATAAAGATCGATCTGAGATCTCCCATTGAGCAAGGAATCACCTTGAAACAAGCACCAAAAAGTCGCCAGGCTTGAAACTACACGATACCAAATGTGGGTTTTAACCCTATGCGAAGTATCTACAACTAATGTTAAAGAACGAAGAAAATAACTTGATGATGAGGGCATAAAACATAAAACGGATAAACACGAGATTTTCCTTGGATCCCAAATCGGGACGACCGGCTTGATTTTCCATTATATTCCTTTTAGTGTTACAACACATATATATACATCTTGGAAACATACATAAACCCCAATCCATTAACCACGATTAGAACACCAACTTACCGTAGTTCCTGTGTTTGGATCTACAAAATAACAAAGACCGAAAAACCATCATGCCCCAAAACCATGTGCAAACCCATGCTGAAGCAAAGCAGGCGGGTCTGTCGAATGAGAAATAATATAACACGACAACGAGTACGACGAGATCAACCCCGCTTCAATGAAAGAAATAACAAAGCCTTCCATTGAGATGGACAACTACGGAAGTGCATCCAATGCGGACATAAACGTAGATAGGCGCACAGGCCAAATCCTCAACAACTCTTGTAATCTTTGAGAAACACGGGCGTTAGGATTGTAGGAAAAGTGTGAATACACCTTTGGAAAGGTGGTGGCCACCAATACCCTCGATGAGGCCTTTCAATACGAAGGGCTAAGTAGGGGAGGAGGGACCATCAACGACTTCACTATAAGTGCCGCCTAACGCGATTCGGTATAATCTTTCGATCGAGTAGCAATAAGATAGATGTAGGACTATTCATCATGAAAAATTGAGAGGCAAAAGGGCGGAAGGGCCAGAGGTTGCTCTATCAAATGAGTACGATATGTATAGAAATGGTTCTTTGAGAACAACCGATGCCTTGGGTACAACTGATCGACTCCCTGAGCCAGTAGGGCCCGATCCTTGATGTAATTCTCTTCATCACAAATCAAACAAGGGTACTTCGGTTCATTTTGAACCATCATCGACACGAGATTTTTTGAGAATCATGTTTGGGGGTATCGTCTTTGGCCTTACCTTTACCCTTATTTTTGCCTTGGAAGTTCTATCCTTAGGATTGGGTAAGACCAGCATTCACTTCCATGGCTTTGCAAAATTGAGGGTAGCTGAAGCAATATCATTGGAAGGAGTGGATTTTTTCTTTGTAAAAGTTTGAAAAATACTTTCGAGAAGTCTAAGACACGGAACCAGCCAATCTTAGTCAACGGATGCTGGAGTGCATGGAATTGCTTTGGAAGTTCCAAGTCGAGGCATCGAGCAGGGGGTTCGTACAATGTATCGGAGTGAGGGTACACAAGATCAAGGTATTGTGCATGAGCAATGGCTTGTTCCTCGATAACACATGCCCCCATAGAAATGTCCTTGTAATCGGAGAAAGCAGTGAGGTAAGTATTGATGGTTGAGAAGTTGATCAAGAATCCCAAACTTGATCAAACGACGATGAAACCTCCATTCTGAATATGATCAGAATATGGGTAAACTCGATCTTGCTTCAAGGATGTGAGAGGTGTGTCCAGGTTCATCTTTTGAACTAGTAATTGAGAAAGAGTGTGAAATGCCATGGCTAAGGGTTAAAAATCTTGGAAGACGAGTAGGATAACGTTGATGTACCACTTGTAACTTGGCAGCTTTTGATGAAATCGTTGGAAAAGTTTGGGTAGATGGAGATAAATCAATGAAAGTGAAAAGCCAAGATGGTATGATAACATCATTGTAGGTCTTCTCGAGACTTGCCTCAAATTTGGAACAATCACCGAGAATTTAATTAGGAATTGAGGCCAATATGGATTATGAAGGATAGGATATTTCGTCAACTTTGACACAGGCGTTCCAGCGATATCAAGGAAAGATAATTGAGGATTGAAATGCATTAAATTCGTTGATAAAGACCCGGTGTTAAGTTCCACCGAGGGTTAGAAATGATGCGCTTTGATATCTTTTGTCAGAGTTACGTATAGGGGTTATAAGCTTGATAGTTTTTCCCATACATGGGTTGAGGACCGGATATTGATGCGAGCCACATACCCAAAGTGCTGTCTACGACAACATAATATAGATTTTGTTGCGAAGATAAGCAGTGCCTTGAGGTGCATTATACAACACTTGAGTTTTGACCTTGAGGAAGATCTGCGGTGCCTTGAGAGCTACTTGTATACCATCTAGGATTGAACAGGAGACATAAAGAAACGTAGCACTTGGGAAGTAGCACTATATCTGACACGAAGATTGAATTTGAAATAAGTGGCACCTTGAATGACGGGCTGCACCTAGGGTGCGAGTTGGCTTTCAGATGCGAGGTTAGACAAGCTGTCCCTGTGAGCGAGTTGGTACGAATCTTGAGAGACACGGAGTTGCCCTTGTGGAAAAGTTGGCCCAATGGTTGGATGGGCCGGGTTTACCATGAAGACTAGGTTGGATCGGTGTAGGACCATGGGGTTGTCCATGTTGCACAAATTTTGGCCCTTTATGACGTCGTGGTCTTTGTTGCACAAGGTTGTCCATGGTGGATAGATTTTCCCCTCGGGGAACATAAGATGCTCCTTGTTGAATGTGAGGTTGACGGCGGATATGGGGTTTATCCTTGTTGGACCAAAGGTTGTTCCTATAAGGATTGTCCTTGTGAACCATAAGGTTGTCTATGGACCCGAGGGATTTGTCCACTGTGGGACAAGGTTGTCCTTGTAAAGGGTTGTCCTTACCAGACCATAAGGTTATTTTTTAATGGACAGGAGGGTTGTCCCTATGGGGTGAGCGTTGTCTGTAAGGGTTGTCCTTTGAACCATAAGGTTGTCCCAGTGGTATATGGGTTTTGATTAGGATCAATTGGAGGCAAATCGGCAGGGTGCCGTGCACATCATAATAAATGCAGTTGCAGAAGTTTTCACATTCAGGAACCACTGACAGAGATACTGCTTGTTGAATAGCCAAAGACACTCATGATTTCAACCCTCCACAAAGTAGGCGAAAACCATACTACTAATAGGTTTAGTTCTACGAAATGTGGTATGATCCACTCCCCGGTGGGCCCCTGCCCAATTATCCGTGGGATCGACAAAAATGGGCCTTAGAAAGCAGAGAAAGTGCTGGATGATTAAGTCATATAGACAACCGGCGTGGATGAGGCCACGGTCGGTAGGTTTGGTGGGAGCAGAGGTTACAATCATCGAGGTTACAAGAGTTTAAAGTGATTCACAAATCACGGGGTACTTCCGGGCTCCCGGTACGATCACATGTCAACCATATTGAGTTCTGACACAACAACAACTCCAAACCATCTACAGTCAAGGATGGTAACCGCGTGGTAGAGATATCGGCTATGAAGAAGGTTGACTTGAGACATAAGGAAAACTCTTCGAGGAGATGATGATCTCCTATAGAAACATAAACTCTTCACCCTATCGCGGGACTCAAAGAATCCATGACAGGATGAAACCCTTGATCGTCAAAAAGGCAGCAGCATGGTCGCCGATAAAGAAATGACTAATAAATATGGTTCCAAAGTAAGAGGAGAAACTCTTCCTCATTCCCAAAAACCGGACAAGCATCCCTAGGTTTCAGAGTTGATTTATCAAATGGCTCTTCAAGAGAAGTCGGAGTAGGGAAGAGGTAAGATACTTGGAAGGATAGTGCAGATCAAATGACCGACCTAGTGGGCTAAGATGGTTTAAAGAAACTGGGAGAAGGATCACCACTAGGAGTATTCGAAAGTTCGAAGACATTGGTTCCGCCACCATTTGTGTTTGGCTGAAAGGCAGAATGCTTGTCGAGGCTTCCAAGATCAGAAGCACTACGGAATTAATTAATAACAAGCCAAGAAAATATCTTTAACGAGCATGTGATGTCAGGCAATTGATTTTACGACATTGAAATGAAACTTTGTTGTTTCATGTTTTAAGAGTCAAACGAGACAAAAGGTGACTCTAGTCACTTTCGGGTTGAACGACGTGAAAGGATAGGTGCTCGAGATCTTTCAATTTGAAGTCATGAAAATACCAAAATGGCTAGAATCTAAGCAAGGGTGTACCAAGTTTTAAAGTGAGCGCAGTATACACCTTGGTGATCAAATGAAAGAGAAAGAACTGAGGACAGAATTATCGTGATTTGTTAGATTGGTGAGAAAAAATGCCCACGGTATGAGACCCAGTCTTTGGAGTCCTAGGACCTAGTACTGGACTCGAAGGAGCTCTCTCTATTTTGTGCGAAAGGATGTGAACTTGTTGCTTTAGATGGTTGATTTAGAGCTAGTTGTTAAGTGTAGGGTTTGTTTATTTGTTTTGTTGGGTAAGATAGTCAAAGTACAAGAATAAAATTTAAGGTGAGAGGAGTATTCAAATCATTGAACTATAGGTCTATGAAATTCATGGATATCTCAACAATGAATCAGGTGCATTACGGAGCAAATCAAGCATGGTCAAATGGATCTTCAAAGAGTGAGTTGACAAAATACACATTAAAGTTTGGTGAGCATAGTAGGTGTGTAGGAAGTTAAGAATACTTAAACAAATACATTTAGAAGATGGTCTTAAATACTACTGATCAACATAAAGGAAAATAATCATAAAGCAGAACTAAATAATAAATCTTTTATTACACTTAAGCAAACAAGCATCAGATACTGATTCGATGAACTAGAAGGCAGAAACTTTCCTAAATTCTAGTGGATTTCACCTTCAAAGGTTAGAAAATATATAAGATAACATATAACTTTAATCAAGAAAGAGAGAACTCTAAACATCATTGATCAAGATATAAATAACTTCAAAGAGACTTCAAGCATGGACCAAGGGCATAGTCGGAACATGGCCTCTTTGACTGCCTAATAATATATGAGGTCCAAAGCAGTTAAATAGCATCAAGTAGGCAAAGAGCTATGCAAAAGCACTGTTGGGGAGCTACTATATTGAACCATTCAGCAAATGAACAAACCTAGGTGGGTCTAATTAGCAACAAGAATTATTAAAAGCTGACCCGTGAGAGAAGAAAACATAAGGCGATGAGGAACAAACGAAACTAAGGTGCCTCTACAGTATTTCTTAGTCCCAAATCAACATTCTTTTAACATAGGAAAGTTGAACATAATGAAAACATGAGAAGAAAAACAAAGACTAATAAGAACACATCACCATTAACCATGCTCGGGGATCTGGAAACAAGCCTTCTCATCATCGGTCAAGCAAGCCATTCACAAACTCCACAACACCATTTTCTTCTTCAATCTCAAAACCATGTATTGCTCTCAAAACTCATCAAATATTGCTTTTACAATGAAAGACATAATACTTTCTTCCATCTAGAAAAGGAAGAAGAAGCCTAACCAAGGGTTTGAAAATAATAAAAACAAGTCATAAATGTCATTTATGCCTAAGAGACCATGCAAAGACCCAAGGCACAAAATATCACAAAATAAATAAAATAACTACACCTAATTTTAGAGGTACTCAAAAACATTAAAACATTATTTTACAATAAATAGTGTTTTGTTGACTTTGGCTTAAAAAAAAAAAAAACACATATTAAGGTCTATAAGCGCAGCTGTCCGGGCCAGAAAAATAAGGTCTTCATCTTGACAAAGTTTTGGTGACCTTCTAAAATGTTGCATTTTCCCTCGATGGCAGGTTAATGAATGGTCTAATTTTCAAAAATATTCTTGGTTTCCAATCCAACCCACCTTCAACACATTCCAGAGAAAATGTCGAAGTGCCAGCTGCTATGGGCATTTTAACTGAAAATGAGCGGAAAGGTGAAAAAATAAGGTGTGTTTTGACCTTTTGAGGGTCAGAAATGCTCCAAATGCTCACAAAGAGACAGTGGCTGATGTATAGGCTGTGAAAATCAAAAATATAATTCTCCCCTCTGAAGATGCAGAGGAAAGCATGTGGGGGAGTGCGTGTATAGGCCTCAGATACACAAGAAAAACACGGTATAAAATTCTCAAGTTGGTGGATGTCTTCCTCATGGTGTTTGACTTTGTAGAAAGCTCCAGCCAAGAATCCAGGTTTTTGGCCTTTTCCTCAACACAGTGCTTGAATTTCAATGAGGCCTCTTTGGATTTGTCCTTGCAACTTGATTCTCAGAGCTGTCTTTGTTTCATCTTTCTTTGTAGATCAAGGTGCTAACAACTTGTGTGCTCAAGTGTATGTGGCTCACCCTTCTGAATATACAAGTCATATTTCTCCTGTAACAAAACTCATCTGGGGAGTTGTTGCTAGGCGTTCTTGGCCCTTTGTTTTCCCAATGCTGACAACTACTTCCATGGTTTTAGGTCTCTTCGTAGGATGGCCCTTCTTCCTCCTGCTCTCCTCATAGGCGCCCATAGCTCCTCTAGAATTGCATGCCTTTGGGCTTCTTTCAATTTTCAGTAGCTCTGTTACTTACTCTGCATAAGCCAACTTTCTTCTTTTTCTCATTGTTGTTTTCATTTATAAAATAAATAACATTCATACTATAAATTTTTCTTTGGAGTCTCTGATTTGGGTATTTTGTCTTGGAGGGTAGTTTGAAATCCATTGTTTTCCTTCTTCCATATGCAAATGATTCCAGCTCCTTTCTGTCTCTTAGATCTTCCTATTTCTTCTTTTATGTTTTGTTTGCCCTTTGTAAGCTTTTTGGTAGGGTGGAGGAGCATGGTCCCTTGCCTTTTGTTGAAAAACCTGAACTAGGCCCTCTGCTATAGTAATGAAATAAATTCTTGATTGTGGTCTTGTTGGTATGTATCTGGCTGTGATGTGCACATATGAAGCCACATATTTTCTGTGTGTGTCCAGGTGTCTATTTTCTACTTGATCATTGTATATTTGTTCCTCAACATCATCACCACATCCTCATCCTCTTCTTGATTTATTTTGCATTATCATTTTCATTTAAGTTGCTTGCCTCTTCCCTTTTATTGTATTCCTACTGACCCATCCCTTCTGTATCCTTCAACATCCATTATGAATTTCCTTTGTATTTTGTTATTTTCTGTCATCATTTATACTGAAGTCCTTTCTTTATTGTTTCTGTTGTCATGACTATTTTCATGAATAACTTTAGCTTCTTCTTCATTCTCTGCAAGGATCATCTTCTTCATTTGGTTAGCCATGTTCATCATTCATCTACATGTCCTCCTCCTGCTGATTTCCTGTTCATTGTGTGCGAATAATTCCCATTGTCAACTTCTTGATTTTCTTCACTGCCATTATCCTCCTCTATTTGCTAACCTGGGCCTCATAAGAGCGCTCATCATCTCCTTCTATCTCTATATTCCACCTACATGCTCCTGGGCAACCATCATCACCCTCATCCTCATTTTGGCTTGAATCATTGTCATCTTCTTTATATCTTCACACGATTCTTCATTTCCACTTCCTTCTTCATTTGATGCACGAGGAGAGAGGAGGAAGAATGTTTCCTTGATGAGGGGACACATGTGTATATTACCAGGCTATTGTTAGTAGGAGGTGATGGAAGTGGAGGAGAGGTGGAATGATGAGGGTAAATTTGGTTGATGATGGAAATTTGAGAAACTTGTGAATACTTCATGGGCTATGAACACTTCCCAAGGTATGCCTTTTTCTCAGTGTAACCGCATGTGATCGAAGATGGTGAGCCGTCTACATTTGTTGGGAATGATTCCTCCTCTGGAACAACATAAGACATACACCCACTATAGAGGTAGTAGGGAAAATTAAGCATCTTGACCCTTGTGAAATGCATGAGAAATCTAACATGGTAGGAGTAGAGCTTGGAGTATCTCCTCACGGATAAGTACTTCATAATGACCCCATCAAAGACGAAAACCTACTTGTTTTAGGTGTGATAAAGGGAAAATAGCCTTGCATCCTTCTATGTACCTAGTCTTGACAAATGGCTTATAATGGCTCATGTCCAATTTTGCTTTCTTAAACCACTTTTCACCAATAGTAGGTATACTGTAGCATTAGAGATGGTGTCACATTTGATAGTTCAAAATCTACTCCCACCATGAAGTCTTGATTATTTGTTGTGCGGGTTAAGAATGAATAACCTTGAGAGCTGCAGGTGATTTTGGACTTGTTTGACTTTCTCTGGCCCAGGAAACAACCCATATTTTGAATGCATATGAGAATCATGGGAAAGGAATTGATCTCTACAATGCTTTGGGTTCAAATCTATTTACCTTCCCTCCCTTGTGGTTTGGCCTCCTTCATGCTGACCATTGTCCCTCTACTCGACATGGTGATTAGGGTTGATTTTGGAAAAATTTGGGTTTGCTTTTGAAGCCTAGGTAGGAGGATTGGAGTGAAATTATGGTGAGAGTTTTTGAATGAGAGTGAGATGGAGGCAAGTTTATAGGCGGTTACTGTGAACTTGAAAAAGGGCTTATCTTGAACGACACTTGATTACCTAGTTTCACTTTTGCCTTAAATGACAATTATTTTCTGGAGGTCCAAAAATAGGTTTAATTGTCATGAAGACCTAGGGATTGTGATGTTGGTATCAAAATTGTGCTTTCTTTTCTTACTTTACCTCATTTTCCCTTGTCCATTGCTATCCTGGGCTTAATTGATCAATGAATTTAGTTAAAATTACTTTTTAAGAATGATTAACATAGGCCGACTTGCTAAATTTTGTGATTTTTGTCATTGTAATGCATTTTGGCTAGGAACTAATATAGCATGCAAACATTCTGTAGCTAGCAGCGGTCTAGCAGTGTCTTCATGTTTGGGTATGTTTCGGGGTGGCCTCTCGAAAAAACCGCATATGGGCATAATCCACGTCATGTCTACATGGTTCGTTGCTCATCATGGAGAAAAAGCAATTAAGACATGGTTGGTTTTGGCTAGTGGGAACAAATTTAGGAAAGCGGAGACTTCTATTAGGGCTGTCTCGGTCGGATGTCTTTCCTCTTTACATGACCACTTCAGAGTCCTAATGTGATTCCGATAAGGAAAAACGGTGTTCTTGAAATTGTTGCATGTCTTGTTATTTACATTTGTTATATAAACACTTGGGAAACCGAGAGCTAGGCTAGATTTGGTTCTAGATTTTGCTTAGGTCCATGCTACATTTACGAAGACGCGAGTGCTATGTTCCAAGCTATTTCTCTTTTAATGAAACGAGACAATGTTGTTTTGAAAACGTTGATTTGATTTGGAGTTAGATTCCGTCGGGTGGTAGAGAGCCTTTGCCTCTTGCACGGTTGTTGCATAATTTAGATAAGTACTCTAGTTGCACATGCGTTTGAAGTTGAATTTATGAATTGTTTTGATATCCTGGTTATACTCATTCTAACTCTTAAAAAGAAAAGAAACTCTTCCAAAAGATTATAATGATGAATGGGAAATGGCTATGATATTGCTAAGTTAGAAGTTGAATTAAGTAGTTGTTTTTAATTAGCTCTTTTGTAGTTATACTCAATTCTAACTCTTCCAAAAGATTATAATGATGAATGGGAAATAGCTGTTGTGTAGGATTTAATTGTAATTTTGTTATTCACTATCATAGTTACACTTGTTCTAAACTTACTCTTCCACAAGAAGAAACTCTGTCTGAAAATTCTTAAGGAGTCGAGCATGTAAGTGATAATGAATGTTTAGTTGTGTGTTTGTACTAATTACCATCGATGTTCTTGCTCTTCATGACACCCAAATATCATAATGACGAGTAGGGAGATGAAAACTTATGATATCTTAGTTTTTCATTGCTTTGATCTTTATGTTTTGCATTGCACTCAATTACAGTCGGTTGTTCTAAAAACTCTTCCAAAAAGTGCTGCTTCCAATATATCAATCATGATGGACCAACCAGGCATGTAATTCCATAGAATATTACTGGTAGCTTAGTTAGGATATAAGTTTAATTTACATAACTCATGTTCGGTTATTTTTGTTTTAGGTTGATAGTGACATGATTTCAGCATTGTTTTAGATTAGTAACATCTTAATTTCATTTCTTAGCTTAACTCATTGCATTTGCACTCCATATTAGGTTGGAATTCAACTGCATAATTTAGACTACTTGATTTGTTAAACTTAACAATAGCCTTCATTGTTGCAACATCTTCTTTGTTCTAAAATCTACAATTGATCCATAACTATGAGCAGAAGACAACATCATTTTAAATTGCCATAATTACTCATTTATAATTTCTTATCATTTCATAAGCAGAGCCCTCCTCAAAAGACTACTTTGAAAAATCAATAACTCTTGAGTAAGGTCTTGTGACATTCAATTAAATTGCAGAATAGAGTTAGGAACTAGTTCTAGAATGAAAGATCTTAGAGATGTGCAATAAATACTTTTTCCTCCAAATATGTTTCAAATCTCTAATCAAAGGACAAAATGTTGCATCATTGTAAGATTAGTTGTTTAGCTACATTTAGTTAGAGGATTTGCATACTTAGTAGTCATTTCTCCAGAAGTTGAGTTTATGTTTTGAATCATTTCATAGAAGTCATTGTCAAGCTTTGTTTTTGCTTAATCATAGTTTAGATTTGATTCTGTTTTTTAGTATTGCATACGCATTTACCATTTGACATCAACCAATTGGGCTTCACTCTTTGTTTTCTTAATCATTAGCTCCTTTCCATTATTTTCTCGCATTTTTCTTGTGAACATAAAACCACCAAAAGACCAAAAACATCATAAATCATCTGGGCAAAAACATCATACTACACCTAGCATTAGGAAACAAGCACCTAGGTACATGCGGTACACTTCACTTGAGCGGTTTACCAACCACAGTTGACAATTAAATAGACTCAATTTAAAAGACTAGATTGAGACCAAACATTTCAGCGTCGTTGTGAAGTGAAAACTAGGCGCCTTTGTTCCTTAACATCAAAAACAATTTTATGCGTAAGGAGAGAGAATTCAAGGAGATTTATAAGCGTGAGAGGTAGAAGATTGATTTCTAAAACACCATGGCACTGCATCTGAATCCGGAAGCACAATTTACACCTTCAACTCATACCCATATTTCATCCTCTCTTGATCCTAGATTTCTGAGGATCTAAAATCAGATATCCCATTAGAAAAACCTTACACTTCATCCATGAACCTGCCATAGAAAAGATCTAAAAACTCTTTGACAAGGACTTTGAAGCCTTTCTGCTTCCTAGGGAGATTCAACCATGGCGAAGAAGGAGGAGGAGGAACAATGGAGAAGAAAACACACTATTTGGAGGTAGAGGTAGAGGTAGAGGAGAAGGAGGTAGAGGAGAAGGAGGTAGAGGTGCAAATGGAGGAAGAGGTAGAATAGGAAGCTCTTTTGGGTTCCCTATACTTGATGAAGAAACCAATACAACCATGAAAAACATTTCACCCTCTGTCCTTCCAAATTTCTATAGACTTAAAACTGAAGATCCTGAAACTTTCTTATTTGAATTTGAAGTGCTATGTAGGACTTATGAATACTTACAAGATGCTCAAAAACTGAAATTATTTCCTTCAACTTTGAAGGGAGTAGCATTGAAGTGGTTTATGAGTCTAATCAGTAGTTCTATTAGAACATGGGAAGATATGAAACAAGCATTTCTAGAGAGATATTTGGATTATTGTATGCCGGTTAATCATAAGGAAGAAGTGTTCAAGATGTTACAAAAAGAAGATGAAAACTTAGAAGATTTTTTGGAAAGATTTAATTACAACATCAAAAGGGCAAAAATGGAAAATCTAGATCAAGACACCTTAAAAGCTCTTTTGTTGAAAACAATTAGGGATGAATGGTTGGATATCCTTAACATGATGGGAAAAGGGGATATATCACAACTCACATTACCTGAAATATCTGAGTTATGTATCAACCTTTCCAGAGGGAAATCCAAAACTGTCAAAGGCCCAAGAGATCCTGCTCTTGCAAGGGCAAGTAAATCTGCTTCTGGGACAGTAAGTAGATCAGAAATAGGACATATGCTTGATGATTTTAAATCTGACATCTTAGGGAGTCTTAGTGAACAAATAGACACCCTTAAGATACAAAACAAGCAAAAGGCTGAATCTGATGCCTTGGCAATCTTTTGTCCCAAATGTAGAAAGAAACATGCCTTAAGAGAGTGTCCTTTGGATGTAAAAGTTGTAGAAACCCGTGTCATTTGTTCTGAGAAACATGAGACCAAGAATTGTCCTTCTCTTCCTGGTCTCAAGGCTGTCTTTCAGGAGGAAACTCCTACAGATTCCACAGAGTCTCTCAATTTTGTATCTAGAAGACCTTGGCAGGGACCTCAGACACAAGGATTCCATGATCAAATGTATAATCAACCTTCACCTTGGAATTCTTGGCAGCAACCTTGGCCCCAATTTCAAAATCAATCTATATCTTGGGCACAAGGAACACAAAGTCCCTATGGAAGATACTCTCCATACTATCAGTATCCACCATCCTATCCACCATATCCACATTTTTATCCTCAAAATCCTCAACAAAATTTTCCTCAAAATTTTCCACAAAATTTTCAACAAAATCCTCAACAACATCATCAGAACCAACCACATCAAAATCAACCACTTTCATTACCATTCCCTCAAAAATCAAATCAATTGCCTGCTCAACCCATACCAAACCCCAATAATAAGAACCCTCGGAATACATACATGATAGAAGGCCAACAATTTCCAACTTATTTAATCACTCCTTTAGACCTTAGTGATGTTCAACTGAGGTCTGGAAGAATACTTGAAAAGAGGAAACCTTCCGTGATCATACAAGAACAAGATAATTCTGAGGAAGACTCCCTACGGGTGAATAAAAGTCTTGAGGAAGACACATCCTTTCAAGACCCAAACACTGAAAAACTAAAACAAAAAGATCCAATAAATCCAACTCCTGTATTAGAGCAACCATCCACATCTACTTATATACCTCCCTTTCCGGAAAGATTACAAATTGATAGAGGTGTAGAAAAACAAATCATGGTGCCTAATTATGATTTCTTAGATGAATTGAGAAATGTTTGCATTAAAATTCCATTATTGCAAGCCATCAAGGAAATCCCAATTTTAGCCAAAACAACAAAGGAGTTGAGTATGAAAACAACAAGAAAAAGAATAAGAGAAACCAAGAAAATTCAACTGGTAGGACAAATAGTAGACATTATGATGGGCAAGATTGCTATTCCAAAGTATCTTGACCCAGGAAATCCAGTTGTCAAAATTCACATCAATGGAATTGAAATTCAAAACACACTCATTGACTTAGGAGCAGAAATAAATATCATGAGTAGACAAATCATGGACAAACTAAAACTTCCTAATCTTCTCTTTACACCCACACTATTACAATTAGCAGATAGATCTGTGATCAGACCAGATGGGGTAATAGAAGATATTCCAGTATCCCTAGACTCTTGGGAGTACCCTGTGGATTTCATGATCCTAACTCCTAAGAATAATCTAGGAGGCCATCCTGTTATACTAGGAAGACCTTGGTTGGCTACAAATGATGCTTTTATTAGTTGTAGGTCCGGTGATATGTATATTTCTGATGGTAGTTCAACTAAGCGATTCACTTTATATCCTCCAGCTAGGAAAATTACAGATCTAGATGACACTCAATGGATAGAGGATGAAGAAGATTTACAACCACTCTTCACAATTTCAGAAATTAGTGAAGATAATCAAATTCTGAATACTCTAGAAAACTTTGAATCCTCTCCATAACACAAACATGAATCATTTCAAGAGGGATCCAATATTGAGTTTTTGTCATCTAGGCAGATGTCTCTTCATTCTATGGACAAATTTGGTAGCTCTACAAGTGAAATTTTTCCAGGAAAAACTTTGAACATAAACAAGAACCTAGAAAAATCTCAACAAGAAGAGTTAGTCAAAGTATTACAGAGACATTCTTCTACATATGCATGGGAATACACTGACATGAAAGGGATAAGCCCCAAGACTTGTACTCATCACCTCTATATAGAGGCAAATTGCAAACCAATCAGACAACCTCAAAGACGGATGAATCCAAATCTTAGGGAAATTGTTAAAGAGGAATTGCAAAAATTGTTAAATGTTAATTTCATCTATCCTATTTCAGATAGTCAGTGGGTTTCTCCTTTGGTAAATGTGCCAAAGAAAAATGGAAAATGGAGGGTGTGTGTTGACTACCGAGAACTGAATAAAGCTACTCTTAAAGACCATTTTTCTTTACCTTTCATAGATCAAGTATTAGATACATTAGCTGGAAAAAAGTACTTTTCAGTCCTAGATGGGTTTAGTGGTTACAATCAAATCCAAGTAGCCCTTGAAGACCAAGACAAAACCACATTCACCTATCCTTGGGGTACCTATGCCTACCGAGTATTGCCATTTGGATTATGTAATGCACCTGCAACATTCCAAAGGGCAGTATTAGGAATTTTTTCGGATCTAATACATGACTGTGTAGAGGTGTACATGGATGATTTCACAGTTTATGGGAATACATTTGAAGAGGCTTTAGAAAACCTGGAAAAAGTCTTAAAAATATGTCAAGAAGCAAACCTTTCACTTAGTCATGAAAAATGTTTTATGATGTTTACCGAAGGTATTGTTTTAGGGCACCACATTTCAGGGGATGGGATTAGAGTTGATGAGGCAAAAGTTGCAGTCATTTCTAACCTATCCATTCCAAGTTGTCAAAGAGATGTTAGAAGTTTTCTAGGATTTACAGGGTATTATCGAAGATTTATAGAAAACTTTACCAAAATAGCATCTCCACTCTTCAAATTACTGACCAAAGATTGTGAATTCAAGTGGACTTCTGATTTCCAGTTAGCTTTTGAAACCCTGAAAACCAAAATTTCTGAAGCACCTATATTAAGGGGACCTAACTGGAAGTTACCTTTTCATATCTCCACAAATGCCTCGGATACAGCTCTAGGAGCAGTATTAGGGCAGAAAGACTTGATTCCATATGCCATCTATTATACCAGTAAAAATTTGACTCCTGCAGAGTTAAATTATACTGTAACTGAAAAAGAGTTTTTAGCTGTTGTCCATGCCATAAACAAATTTAGACACTATATAACAAGCTATGAAACTTTTGTTCACACTGATCATTCTGCAATTAGATACTTAATGAACAAATCAATCACTAATGGCAGAGTTATAATATGGTTGTTGCTCTTACAAGAATTCAACATTACTATTCTAGATAGGCCTGGAAAACAAAACACAGTGGCTGATTTCCTATCTAGACTCCAAAATATCAAAAATGACACTTCGGTTGAAGATCAATTTCCTGATGAATATCTTTTTGCAATCTCTACTCAAACTCCATGGTTTTCCGATATTGCTAATTATTTAGTTTCAGGAAAATTTCCTTCAATTATGAATGCAAGGGATAAAAGAAAAATCATTAATGATAGTGCAAAATATTCATGGGTCGCTAATGAGTTGTACAAGACAGGTCCAGATTTGATTATTAGAAGGTGTGTTCGTGAAGATGAGATGCCTGAGATTCTCAAGGCATGTCATGATGAACCTTGTGGGCGACACTTTGCAGATAAGAGGACAGCCTATAAGATCCTAACTTTAGGATATTATTGGCCATCCTTGTTTAAAGATGCTAAAGAGTATGTCAAAAGGTGTGACAGTTGCCAAAGGGTAGGGAAACCTTCTCCTTCAGGTGAGATGTCATTACAACCTCAGGTACACATTGAACCTTTTGAAAAATGGGCTTTGGATTTTGTAGGACCTATTAGTCCTCCATCAAGACAAAAGAAATATATATTAGTTTGCACCGATTATGTTACTAAATGGGTAGAAGCTAAACCATTACTTTTTGCTAATGAATCATCTGTAGTTAATTTTCTTTTTGAGGATATTTTTACTCGTTTTGGTGTCCCAAGGGAAATTGTTACAGATCAAGGAGCTCAATTTACATCAAGGCTAGTGGAGCAAATGATGTAGAAGTACAAAATCAGACATAGAAAAACTACTCCTTATCATCCACAAGCAAATGGTCAAGTGGAATCTACTAATAAGGTCATTGAAGGAATCCTAACAAAGACTGTTCATTTACATAGAAGAGATTGGGTAGATAGGCTTCCTGAAGCCTTGTGGGCCTATAGAACTACATGGAGAAACACAACAAGCCATACTCCTTATGAACTTGTTTATGGAAAGCAAGTTTTGTTTCCCATAGAGTTCCAGATTCAAACTTTCAAAATGGCAGTTCAGCTAGGACTTGATTTAACGGAGGCACAAAAGCATAGACTGGAGCAAATTAATGAATTGGATGAGATCAGACAAGATGCAGTTCAGAAAACAAGTCTAGTCCAACAACAAAGGGCTAGATGGCATGACAAGTACATCAAAGAGAAGAAATTCAAAGAGGGTGACTAGGCTCTCTTGTTTGATTCAAAATTCAAGGATTTTCAAGGGAAATTTCAGACACATTGGCTTGGGCCATATGAAATTGTTCGAATTTTTGATAATGGGGCAGTAAAAATCCGAACTATAGATGAAGAAGAGGTCACTTTTCTTGTGAATGGTCATAGACTGAAGCTATACCACAAGCCACTCTCAAGAGAAGAGTTTGTCAAGAAGTTCAAAGAAAGCAATGATGTGAAGTTAATGAAGAAGAGTCTCTCTTCTTCATCAACTTGATTAAATTTTCTGAAGCATTTCTCTTGAAAAAAAATAAAAATAAAAAAAAATAAAAAAATAAAGGTATAAACATGAAAACCAATCATTGATTGGCATGTTTATACAGAAAAGATAGGGTGAAAATCAGAGTCTCTCTGACACTCTAACTTTTCCCATTTTTGTTTTTACAAGCAGCTGTTACAAAAAATCATAAGTTCAGATCCATAGTGCTTATGATCCATCTCATTTCATTTCACTCCATTCACTTATTCATCCATACTCCATTTCATTCCATCATTCATATTTCACTCCATTCCACATATCATTCATCTCATTCCATCCTCCATCCATCTCATTTTCATGTCAAAATTTCAAGATGATGTCTTGCTGTAAATGAATAAAACATGTCAAGGATTGCAGGGCAGTTATTATGTTCTTTCACTCCATTTCATAAACTGAATCCATTCCATTTCATCATCCACTTCATACATATCATGACTCATCATCCATCTTCATTCATACCATAAAACATTTCACCTATATTCCAAAAACACTCCATTCCATGATTAAAATGCTCTACAGGAACATTCTGCAGCTCAACAGACATTCTGCAGCTGATCAGCCTTTCTGCAGCCAGACAGTCTTTCCGTAGCCACAAATCCTGAAGGCATCAATCAGCAGACATTAGAATTGCAACAAAATGACCCAGTGTATCCATGAATCAAAAGCATCAAGAAGATTATGAAGACTCTTCCAAAGGTGAACAGAGAAGACAAAGACTACAAAAATCAAATGAAAGGCAGAGGTAACAAGTTTAAATTATAATGGAATTTCATTAAAGTTTAGCATAGTTTTAGTTATGGATTGTTCGAAAAAGTTGTTTTAATTATTTTTATTGATCAAGACCAATAAACCCTCCACAGACTTTGGATTAAAATCTCTCATTTCAAATTCCATATCCGACATCATTTAAGTGGTTAAAATGGTCGAGGTATTTGAATTCTTCACGTCTCTTAACCAAATAATTCAATGATGATTCTCTTTGCCGTTGTAAAAATCTCCGCCGTCTCTTCAATCATTAATTCATTCCCTCCACCTCACTCCACTACTCCATTCCGTGACCACTGCCATCACTCCATTCTGTAGCCGACATTTCATTCCGTAGAAAGAGATATTTTTACCGAGGGCAGAGCAAAAGGATATCAGTTTGAATATCAAAGCACTGTCACTGTAAACGCAGAGGTATAGCATTGAGCATTATCATTGTGAACGCAGAGCAGAGAAAAAGGGTAAATTCAGAGGTATAGCAGCGTGAGAATTTGAAGCCATTTGATTCCGTGGGCAGACAAAGTATCATTGTGGGCAGAGATTGAGCATTATCACTATAAACACAGAGGTATAGCAGAGAAGAATTTGAAGTCATTTGTCACCGGGAGACAGAGGTGTAGCATTAAAGAATTTGAAGCCATTTATCACTGTCAAATGGAGGCATATCAGTCCAAAGTTTAATTGTCAACAGAGGCATATCAGCCCGAAGTTTTGAAGCTGTTTTCATTATCAACCAGAGGTATATAAGCTCGAAATTTGAAGCTGTTGCCACTATCAATCAAAGGTATGTCATTCCGAAGTTTGAAGCCATTTTCATTAAGAACTTGAAGCCATTTCAATTCGAAGGTGAAAGTCATTGTTTTTGTGGGTAGAAGAGTGTTAATTTGAACATTGAAGAAGCAATCATGGGTTTCATTGTAAGAACTGAACGAGTGGGTTCAAAATATTTAGAAGGCTACCCTCAATGCAAAGAAATGTTACAAAAAATAGGATGGCTTCAATTTTTAGAGAAATTTAATGGCTTCCACAAGGAAGTCACTAAAACATTTGCAAGATCATTTCAAGGAACTGAAGTTGAAGTGGGAGATGTCAAATTTACTGTCACTGAAGTTTTCATTGCAGAGGCTACAGGGTTGCTCAGAACTAGAGAGAGATGGTTCAAAAATAGAGAATTCCACAATGAATCCTGGAAGCAAATTTTAAAATCACCAGGTATGGATGTCACCGTATTTAAGAAAGGAATTCCCAGTTCTGCATTGAAAAATAAATGGAGAAACATACTACTTCTTCTGCAAAAATTTATTACATGTGAGGGTAGATATGGGACATTTTATGTCTACCACATTAGACTGATAATGCATTTTCTAGGGGAAGACTTAAACCTACCATATTTCTTACTTCAAAGTTTGAAAAAGATGGCTTCCTGTGTTCAAAGAAGGGTTCAATTTTTAGATACAACCCTATATCATCATGGTTTGGTTAACATTTTGATTGAACATCATTTAACCAAAGAAAATGATACATGGGACAATTTCTTGATAAGAAATCATTTTGAAGAGCCAAAAGAACCCACACCTGAACCACAGCCTACAAGGAGAAGCAGGAAATGGAGGGCTTCAAAAGTTGAAATTGACAAAACAGTCCAAGAGAGCAGTGAGGAAATCATTTTAGAGAAGTTGACTCAAATCAAGAGGCAACTTAAGAAAGAGAAGGTAATCAAGAAATCTGCCACAGAGAAAGGAGAGGGATCCTCTCAGCCAAGGAGAAGCCACAGACTAAAGGGAAAACTAAAGAAAACACTAATCAAACAGACAGGGGTAATTAATATAGAAGATGAAGAAACATCCATTGAAGAAGATGTTGAAGAGGATTTTAATGAAGGAACCCCTGAAATTGACCCTGCTCAACAAGAAATTTATGACTATGTGGAAACTTTGGAGAGGAGAGCTTCAGAAAGCAGAGAGAGAACCCCCAGTCCTCCACTTTCTGAAATAGATGTATTAAGAAGGGATACGTATGAGTCGGAATTACTTAATAGACACATCAAAAATGAGAATGAAATTCTCAAGGATCAAGTCAAGCTCAAAACTGATATGAACTCAACCTTATCCCTCCATATAAACAAAGTGGAAAAGATCAATGAGAAGTTGAAGAAAAGGAACAAGAAGCTAATCAGGGCACTCACCAACCTAAGGTTCAAACTTGTTATCAGAAAACCCAGAAGATCTCTAGCTTCCAGACAAAGGAGAAGGAGAGGATTAGATGTCCTTGCAGAAGCCTCTGAGTTCATAGGATAATTTGCATGAGGACATGCAAAGAGACAGCAGTGGGGTTATGTTGAGCCTCAAAATTGTACTTTCCTTCATTCCATTTTACCTCATTTTCCTTTGTCCATTGCCATCCTAGACCCAATTGATCAATGAATATAGTTAAAATTATTTTTAGAATGATTTACATGACTGACTTGCTAAGTTTTGTGATTTTTGCCATTGTAAAGCATTTTGACCGGAACTAGCTGCAGAATGCAGACATTCCGTAGCTAACCGGCGATTCTGCAGCTGCCTTCATGTTTGAGTATGTTCTAGGTGGCCTCTCAAGAAAAACCGCATATGGGCATAATCCACGTCATGTCTACATGGTTCGTTGCTCATCATGGAGGAAGAAACGAATTCTGGGTATGGTTTTGGAACGTGGGAACACATTTAGGAAGGAAGACTTCTATTAGGACTGTCTCAGTCCAGATGTCTTTTCCTTTTCACGCAGCCACTTCAAGAGTCCTAATGTGATTTCGATAAGGAAAGACAGTGTTTCTGAATTGTTGCAAATCTTGTTATTTACATTTGTTATATAAACACTTGGGAAACTGAGAACTATGTTAGATTTTATGCTAGATTTCATTCCAGATTTTGCTTAGATTCTGTGCTACATTTCTAAAGACACAGAGTGTTATGTTCAAGTTATTTCATCTTTAATGAAGCATACAGTGTTGTTTTGAAAGCGTTGATTTAATTTGGAGTTGAATTCCGTCAGGTGGTAGAGGGCCCCTCTTGCACGGATTTATTTGCGTAAATTAGATAAGTATTCTAATTGCCTTTACGTTTTTGAATTTGAATTAGTAGTTGTTTTAATTAGCTACTGTAGTTATACTCATTCTAACTCTTCCATAAGAAGTAGCTCTTCCAAAAGATTATAATGATGAATGGGAAATGGCTATAGTATTGTAGGATTAGAAGTGGAATTCATAGTTGTTTTTAATTAGCTACTGTAGTTATACTCATTCTAACTCTTCCACAAGAAGAAGCTCTTCCAAAAGATTATAATGATGAATGGGAAATGGCTATGGTATTGTAGGATTTAATTGTAATTTTTGTTGTTCACTATCACAGTTACACTTGTTCTAATCACTCTTCCACAAGAAGAAACTCTTCCAATAAATTCTTAAGGAGTCCAAGACATGACTGTGATAATGAATGATTTAGTTGTGTGTTTGCACTAAGTACCATCTCTGTTCTTGCTCTTAAACGCTTGTCCAAAATATCATAATGATGAGTGGGATATGGATATGATATCTTAGTTTTTCATTTCTTTCAGTCCTTTATGTTTGCATTTGCACTCAATTACACAGTCAGAATTGTTCTAAATCTCTTCCAAAAGAAGGAACTCTTCCAAAATATCAATAATGATGGACAAACAGACTGTATAATTTCATAGAATGATGCATGATAGCATAGTTAGGATGCTCCGGAGTTTAATTGCACTTATCTCATGTTCAGTTACTTTGTTTTGAGTTTGATGATGACTTGTAGTTCATCATTGTTTTAGATTAGTGACACTTTTAAAGTTTAGCTTTAGTTCAACTCACTGCATTTGCATTCCATAGTCAGTTGTCATTCACTGCACAATAGATTACTTCAGTTGTTAAGATTAACAAAACAGCCTTCATTATTCACAAATATCTTCTTGTTCTAAAATCCATAATTGACTCATCACTACATGAACATAAGACCATATCACTTTAAGGCCTGAAGTACTTTTGCAATTTCCTTATCATTTCATAAACAGAGCCCTCTCTCAAAAGACTACTTTGAAAAGAAATTAATAACTCTTGAGCAAGGTTTTGTGACATTCAATTGAATTGCAGAATAGAGTTAGAAAACTAGTCCTAGAATAGAAGATCTTATGATGATATCAATGTTTTATTCCAAACATACTTCAAAAAATCTCTAACCAAGGATAAAATGCTGCATCATTATAAGTTAGTTGTTTAAACTGTTTATTTAGGAAGATTTGCATGTTTAGTTGATCATTTCTCAAGTTGAGTTTATGTTTTTAATCATTTCCTTAGAAGTCATTATCAAGCTCTGTTTTTTCTTAGTCATAGTTTAGATTTGATTCTATTTCAGTGTTTGCAATTGCATTTGTCATTTGTCATCAATCAATTAGGTCTCACTCTGTTTTTAATCATTAGCTTCCTTCCACCATTTTTCTAGTCATTTTTCTTGTGAATATAAAATCACCAAAAGACCAAAAACATCATAAATCATCACAAAAGACCAAAAACATCACAAAACACTACACACAACGTATTAAGAAACAAGCACCTAGGTACATACAGTACACTTCACTTCAACAGTTTACAAATCCTGGTTGACAATTAAATGAGCTCAGTTTAGGAGACTAGATTGAGACCAAACATTTTGGCGCCGTTGCTGGGGAAGTAAAAACTAGGTAACCTTTGTTTCTTAGCATCCAAAAAAAAATTTATGCGTAGAGAGAGAGATTCAAGGGGAAGATTTATAAGCAGCAGAGGCAGAAGTTTGATTTCTAGAACACCACTTGTTTCATCTAGATCCAGAGCTAGTATACCTTCAACTCATACCCATATTCCATCCTCCCTTGATCATGGACTTCTAGAAGATCTAAGGTCAACTATTCCATTAGAGAAACCTTCCACTTCATCCACTGAACCTGCCATAGAAGAAAATCTAAAGACTCCTAGTAGGGATACAAACCTTTCCACTTCTACAAGAGAGTCAACTATGGAAGAAGAAGGAGGAGGAGGAGATTTTAATGGAGAAAACACACTATTTGGAGGTAGAGGTAGAGGTAGAGGAGGAGGAGGTAGAGGAGAAGGAGGTAGAGGTGCAAATGGAGGAAGAGGTAGAATAGGAAGCTCTTTTGGGTTCCCTATACTTGATGAAGAAACCAATACAACCATGAAAAACATTTCACCCTATGTCCTTCCAAACTTCTATGGACTTAAAACTGAAGATCCTGAAACTTTCTTATTCGAATTTGAAGTGCTATGTAGGACTTATGACTACTTACAAGATGCTCAAAAACTGAAATTATTTCCTTCAAATTTGAAGGGAGCAGCATTGAAGTGGTTTATGAGTCTAATCAGTAGTTCTATTAGAACATGGGAAGATATGAAACAAGCATTTGTAGAGAGATATTTGGATTATTGTATGCCGGTTAATCATAAGGAAGAAGTGTTCAAGATTTTACAAAAAGAAGATGAAAACTTAGAAGATTTGTTGGAAAGATTTAATTACAACATCAAAAGGGAAAAAATGGAAAATCTAGATCAAGACACTTTAAAAGCTCTTTTGTTGAAAACAATTAGGGATGAATGGTTGGATATTCTTAACATGATGGGAAAAGGGGATATATCACAACTCACATTACCTGAAATATATGAGTTATGTATCAACCTTTCCAGAGGGAAATCTAAAACTGTCAAAGGTCCAAGAGATCCCGCTCTTGCAAGGGCAAGTAAATCTGCTTCTGGGACAGTAAGTAGATCAGAAATAGGACACATGCTTGATGACTTTAAATCTGACATCTTAGGGAGTCTTAGTGAACAAATAGACACCCTTAAGATACAAAACAAGCATAAGGCTGAATCTGATGCCTTGGCAATCTTTTGTCCCAAATGTAGAAAGAAACATGCCTTAAGAGAGTGTCCTTTGGATGTAAAAGTTGTAGAAACCTGTGTCATTTGTTCTGAGAAACATGAGACCAAGAATTGTCCTTCTCTTCCTGGTCTCAAGGCTGTCTTTCAGGAGGAAATTCCTACAGATTCCACAGAGTCTCTCAATTTTGTATCTAGAAGACCTTGGCAGGGACCTCAGACACAAAGATTCCATGATCAAATGTATAATCAACCTTCACCTTGGAATTCTTGGCAGCAACCTTGGCCCCAATTTCAAAATCAATCTCAATCTTGGGCACAAGTAACACAAAGTCCCTATGGAAGATACTCTCCATACTATCAGTATCCACCATCCTATCCACCATATCCACATTTTTATCCTCAAAATCCTCAACAAAATTTTCCTCAAAATCTTCAACAAAATTTTCAACAAAATCCTCAACAACATCATCAGAACCAACCACATCAAAATCAACCACTTCCATTACCATTCCCTCAAAAATCCAATCAATCGCCAGCTCAGCCCATATCAAACCCCAATAATAAAAACTCTCAAAATACATACATGATAGAAGGACAACAGTTTCCAACTTATTTAATTACTCCTCTAGACCTTAGTGATGTTCAACTTAGGTCTGGAAGGATACTTGAGAAGAGGAAACCTTCTGTGATCATACAAGAACAAGATAATTTTGAGGAAGACTCTCTACGGGTGAATAAAAGTCTTGAGGAAGACACATCCTTTCAAGACCCAAACACTAAAAAACTGAAACAAAAAGATCCAATAAATCCAACTCCTGTATTAGAGCAACCATCCACATCTACTTCTATACCTCCCTTTCCGGAAAGATTACAAATTGATAGAGGTGTAGAAAAACAAATCATGGTGCCTAATTGTGATTTCTTAGATGAATTGAGAAATGTTTGCATTAAAATTCCATTATTGCAAGCCATCAAGGAAATCCCAATTTTAGCCAAAACAATAAAGGAGTTGAGTATGAAAACAACAAGAAAAAGAATAAGAGAAACCAAGAAAATTCAACTGGTAGGACAAATAGCAGACATTATGATGGGCAAGATTGTTATTCCAAAGTATCTTGACCCAGGAAATCCAGTTGTCAAAATTCACATCAATGGAATTGAAATTCAAAACACACTCATTGACTTAGGAGCAGCAATAAATATCATGAGTAGACAAATCATGGAAAAACTAAAACTTCCTAATCTTCTCTTTACACCCACACTATTACAACTAGCGGATAGATCTGTGATCAGACCAGATGGGGTAATAGAAGATATTCCAGTGTCCCTAGATTCTTGGGAGTACCCTGTGGATTTCATGATCCTAACTCCCAAGAATAATCTAGGAGGCCATCCCGTTATATTAGGAAGACCTTGGTTGGCCACAGCTGATGCTTTTATTAGTTGTAGGTCCGGTGATATGTATATTTCTGATGGTAGTTCAACAAAGAAATTCACTTTATATCCTCCAGCTAGGACAATTACAGATCTAGATGACACTAAATGGATAGAGGATGAAGAATATTTACAACCACTCTTCACAATTTCAGAAATTAGTGAAGATAATCAAATTCTGGATACTCTAGAAAACTTTGAATCCTCTCCAGAACACAAACATGAATCATTTCAAGAGGGATCCAATATTGAGTTTTTGTCATCTAGGCAGATGTCTCTTCATTCTATGGAAAAATTTGGCAGCTCTACAAGTGAAATTTTTCCAGGCAAAACTTTTGAACATAAACAAGAACCTAGAAAAATCTCAACAAGAAGAGTTAATCAAAGTATTACAGAGACATTCTTCTGCATATGCATGGGAATACACTGACATGAAAGGGATAAGTCCCAAGACTTGTACTCATCACATCTATATAGAGGCAAATTGCAAAACAATCAGACAGCCTCAAAGACGGATGAATCCAAATCTTAGGGAAATTGTCAAGGAAGAATTGCAAAAATTGTTAAATGTTAATTTCATCTATCCTATTTCAGATAGTCAGTGGGTTTCTCCTTTGGTAATTGTGCCAAAGAAAATGGAAAATGGAGGGTGTGTGTTGACTACCGAGAACTGAATAAAGCTACTCTTAAAGACCATTTTCCCTTACCTTTCATAGATCAAGTATTAGATACATTAGCTGGCAAAAAGTACTTCTCATTCCTAGATGGGTTTAGTGGTTACAATTAAATCCAAGTAGCACTTGAAGACCAAGACAAAACCACATTTACCTGTCCTTGGGGTACCTATGCTTACCGAGTATTTCCATTTGGATTATGCAATGCACCTGCAACATTCCAAAGGGCAGTATTAGGAATTTTTTCCGATCTAATACATGATTGTGTATAGGTGTACATGGATGACTTCATAGTTTATGGGAATACATTTGAAGAGGCTTTAGAAAATTTGGAAAAAGTCTTAAAAATATGTCAAGAAGCAAACCTTTCACTTAGTCATGAAAAATGTTTTATGATGTTTACTGAAGGTATTGTTTTAGAGCACCACATTTCAGGGGATGGGATTAGAGTTTATGAGGCAAAAATTGAAGTCATTTCTAACCTATCCATTCCAAGTTGTCAAAGAGATGTTAGAAGTTTTCTAGGATTTACAGGGTATTATCGGAGATTTATAGAAAACTTCACCAAAATAGCATCTCCTCTCTTCAAATTACTCACCAAAGATTGTGAATTTAAGTGGACTTCTGATTGCCAGTTAGCTTTTAAAACCCCGAAAACCAAAATTTCTAAAGCACCTATATTAAGGGGACGTAACTGGAAGTTACCTTTTCATATCTCGACAGATGCTTCCGATACATCTTTAGGAGCAGTATTGGGACAGAAAGATTTAATTCCCTATGCCATCTATTATATCAGTAAAAATTTGACTCCTGCAGAGTTAAACTATACTGTAACTGAAAAAGAGTTTTTAGCCGTTGTTCATGCCATAAACAAATTTAGACACTATATAACAGGCTATGAAACTTTTGTTCACACTGATCATTCTACAATTAGATACTTAATGAACAAATCAATCACTAATGGCAGAGTTATAAGATGGTTGTTGCTCTTACAAGAATTCAACATTACTATTCTAGATAGGCCTGCAAAACAAAACACAGTGGCTGATTTCCTATCTAGACTCCAAAATATCAAAGATGACACTTCGGTTGAAGATCAATTTCCTGATGAATATCTTTTTGCAATCTCTACTCAAACTCCATGGTTTGCCGATATTGCTAATTATTTAGTTTCAGGAAAATTTCCTTCAATTATGAATGCAAGGGATAAAAGAAAAATCATTAACGATAGTGCAAAATATTCATGGGTCGCTAATGAGTTGTACAAGACAGGTCCAGATTTGATTATTAGAAGGTGTGTTCGTGAAGATGAGATGCCTGAGATTCTCAAGGCATGTCATGATGAACCTTGTGGCGGACACTTTGCAGATAAGAGGACAGCCTATAAGATCCTAAATTTAGGATATTATTGGCCATCCTTGTTTAAATATGCTAAAGAGTATGTCAAAAGGTGTGACAGTTGCCAAAGGGTAGGGAAACCTTCTCCTTCAGGTGAGATGCCATTACAACCTCAGGTACACATTGAACCTTTTGAAAAATGGGCTTTGGATTTTGTAGGACCTATTAGTCCTCCATCAAGACAAAAGAAATATATATTAGTTCGCACTGATTATGTTACTAAATGGGTAGAAGCTAAACCATTACTTGTTGCTAATGAATCATCTGTAGTTAATTTTCTTTTTGAGGATATTTTTACCCGTTTTGGTGTCCCAAGGGAAATTGTTACAGATCAAGGAGCTCAATTTACATCAAGGCTAGTGGAGCAAATAATGGAGAAGTACAAAATCAGACATAGAAAAACTACTCCTTATCATCCACAAGCAAATGGTCAAGTGGAATCTACTAATAAGGTCATTGAAGGAATCCTAACAAAGACTGTTCATTTACATAGAAGATATTGGGTAGATAGGCTTCCTGAAGCCTTGTGGGCCTATAGAACTAAATGGAGAAACACAATAGGCCATACTCCTTATGAGCTTGTTTATGGAAAGCAAGTTTTGTTTCCCATAGAGTTCCAAATTCAAACCTTCAAGATGGCAGTTCAGCTAGGACTTGATTTAACGGAGGCACAGAAGCATAGACTAGAGCAAATTAATGAATTGGATGAGATCGAACAAGATGCAGTTCAAAAAACAAGTCTAGTCCAACAGCAAAGGGCTAGATGGCATGAAAAGTACATCAAAGAGTGTGACTGGGCTCTCTTGTTTGATTCAAAATTCAAGGATTTTCAAGGGAAATTTCAGACACATTGGCTTGGGCCATATGAAATTGTTCGAATTTTTGATAATGGGGCAGTAAAAATCAGAACTATAGATGAAGAAGAGGTCACTTTTCTTGTGAAAGGTCATAGACTGAAGCTATACCACAAGCCACTCTCAAGAGAAGAGTTTGTCAAGAAGTTCCAAGAAAGCAATGATGTGAAGTTAATGAAGAAGAGTCTCTCTTCTTCATCAACTTGATTAAAATTTCTGAAGCATTTCTCTTTGAAAAAAATAAAAAATAAAAAATAAAAAAATAAAATAAAGGTATAAACATGAAAACCAATCATTGATTGGCATGTTTATACAGAAAAGATAGGGTGAAAATCAAAGTCTCTCTGACACTCTAACTTTTCCCATTTTTTTGTTTTTACAAGCAGCTGTTACAAAAATCATAAGTTCAGATCCATAGTGCTTATGATCCATCTCATTTCATTTCACTCCATTCACTTATTCATCCATACTCCATTTCATTCCATCATTCATATTTCACTTCATTCCACATATCATTCATCTCATTCCATCCTCCATCCATCTCATTTTCATGTCAAAATACAAAATTTGATGTCTTGTTGTAAGTGAATAAAACATGTCATGAATTGCAGTACAGTTCTTATGTTCTTTCACTCCATTTTATAAACTGAATCCATTCCACTTCATCATCCACTTCATATACATCATGTCTCATCATCCATCTTCGTTCATACCATATAACATTTCACCTATATTCCAAAAACACTCCATTCCATGATTAAAATGCTCTACAGGAACATTCTGCAGCTCAACAGACATTATGCAGCTGATCAGCCTTTCTGCAGCCAGACAGTCTTTCCGCAGCTACAAACCCTGAAGGCATCAATCAGCAGACATTAGAATTGCAACAAAATGACCCAGTGTATCCTTGAATCAAAAGCATCAAGAAGATTATGAAGACTCTTCCAAAGGTGAACAGAGAAGACAAAGACTACAAAAAAATCAAATGAAAGGCAGAGGTAACAAGTTTAAATTATAATGGCATTTCATTAAAGTTTAGCATAGTTTTAGTTATGGATTGTTCGAAAAGGTTGTTTTAATTATTTTTATTGATCAAGACCAATAAACCCTCCACAGACTTTGGATTAAAAAACCTCTCAATTCAAATTCCATATCCGACATCATTTAAGCGGTTAAAATGGTCGAGGTATTTGAATTCTTCACGTCTCTTAACCAAATCATTCAATGATGATTCTTTTTGCCGTTGTAAAAATCTCCGCCGTCTCTTCAATCATTAATTTGTTCCCTCCACCTCACTCCACTACTTCATTCCGTGACCACTGCCATCACTTCATTCTGTAGCCGGCATTTCATTCCGTAGACAGAGATATTCTTATCACCGAGAGGAGAGCAAAAGGATATCAATTTGAATAGCATTGAGCATTATCATTGTAAACACAGAGCAGAGAAAAAGGGTAAATTCAGAGGTATAGCAGCGTGAGAATTTGAAGCCATTTGATTCCGTGGGCAGACAAAGTATCACTGTGGGCAGAGAATGAGCATTATCACTATAAACACAGAGGTATAGCAGAGAAGAATTTGAAGTCATTTTTCACCGGGAGATAGAGGTATAGCATTGAAGAATTCGAAGCCATTTGTTACCAAAAGACAGAGATATGGTAGTATGGGAATTTGAAGATATTTGCCACCGAGAGACAGAGGTATAGTAGTGTGGGAAATTTGAAGCCATTTGTCACTGTCAAACAGAGGCATATCAGTCCAAAGTTCCATTGTCAACAGAAGCATACCAGTCAGAAGTTTTGAAGCCATTTTCATTGTCAATCAGAGGTATGTCATTCCAAAATTTGAAGCCATTTTCATTAAGAACTTGAAGCCATTTCAATTCGAAGGTGAAAGTCATTGTTTTTGTGGGTAGAAGAGTGTTAATTTGAACATTGAAGAAGCAATCATGGGTTTCATTGTAAGAACTGAACCATTGGGTTCAAAAGATTTAGAAGGCTACCCTCAATGCAAAGAAATGTTACAACAAATAGGATGGCTTCAATTTTTGGAGAAATTTAATGGCTTCCACAAGGAAGTCACTAAAACATTTGCAAGATCATTTCAAGGAACTGAAGTTGAAGTGGGAGATGTCAAATTTACTGTCACTAAAGTTTTCATTGCAGAGGCTACAGGGTTTCTCAGAACTGGAGAGAGATGGTTCAAAAATAGAGAATTCCACAATGACTCCTGGAAACAAATTTTAAAAACACCAGGTATGGATGTTACTGTATTTAAGAAAGGAATTCCCAGTTCTGCATTGAAAAATAAATGGAGAAACATACTACTTCTTCTGCAAAAATTTATTACATGTGAGGGTAGATATGGGACATTTTATGTCTACCACATTAGATTGATAATGCATTTTCTGGGGGAAGACCTAAACCTACCTTACTTCTTGCTTCAAAGCTTGAAAAAGATGGCTTCCTGTGTTCAAAGAAGGGTTCAATTTTTAGAGACAACCTTATATCATCATGGGTTGGTTAAAATTTTGATTGAACATCATTTAACCAAAACAAATGATACATGGGACAATTTCTTGATAAAAAATCATTTTGAAGAGCCAAAAGAACCCACACCTGAACCACAGCCTATAAGGAGAAGCAGGAAATGGAGGGCTTCAAAAGTTGAAATTGACAAAACAGTCCAAGAGAGCAGTGAGGAAATCATTTTAGAGAAGTTGACTCAAATCAAGAGGCAACTTAAGAAAGAGAAGGTAATCAAGAAATCTGCCACAGAGAAAGGAGAGGGATCCTCTCAGCTTAGAAGAAGCCACAGACTAAAGGGAAAACTAAAGAAAACTCAAATCAAACAAACAGGGGTGATTAATATAGAAGATGAGGAAACATCCATTGAAGAAGATGTTGAAGAGGATTTTAATGAAGGAACCCCTGAAATTGACCCTGCTCAACAAGAAATTTATGATTATGTGGAAACTTTGGAAAGGAGAGCTTCAGAAAGTAAGGAGAGAACCCCTAGTCCTCCACTGTCTGAAATAGATGTATTAAGAAGGGATAGGTATGAGTTGGAAATACTTAATAGACACATCAAAAATGAGAATGAAATTCTCAAGGATCAAGTCAAGCTCAAAACTGATATGAACTCAACCTTATCCCTCCATATAAACAAAGTGGAAAAGACCAATGAGAAGTTGAAGAAAAGGAACAAGAAGCTAATCAGGGCACTCACCAACCTAAGGTTAAAACTTGTTATCAGAAAACCCAGAAGATCTCTAGCTTCCAGACAAAGGAGAAGGAGAGGATTAGATGTCCTTGCAGAAGCCTCTGAGTTCATAGGATAATTTGCATGAGGACATGCAAAGAGACAGCAGTGGGGGTATGTTGAGCCTCAAAATTGTGTTTTCTTTCATTCCATTTTACCTCATTTTCCTTTGGCCATTGCTATCCTAGACCCAATTGATCAATGAATATAGTTAAAATTACTTCTAGAATGATTTACATGACTGACTTGCTAAGTTTTGTGATTTTTGCTATTGTAAAGCATTTTGACCGGAACTAGCTGCAGAATGCAGACATTCCGTAGCTAACCGGCGATTCTGCAGCTGCCTTCACGTTTGAGTATGTTCCAGGTGGCCTCTCAAGAAAAACCGCATATGGGCATAATCCACGTCATGTCTACATGGTTCATTGCTCATCATGGAGGAAGAAACGAATTCTGGGTACGGTTTTGGAACGTGGGAACACATTTAGGAAAGCAGACTTCTATTAGGACTGTCTCAGTCCAGATGTCTTTTTCCTCTTCACGTAGCCACTTCAAGAGTCCTAATGTGATTCCGATAAGGAAAGACAATGTTCCTAAATTGTTGCAAATCTTGTTATTTACATTTGTTATATAAACACTTGGGAAACCGAGAGCTAGGTTAGATTTTGATGTTAGATTTTATGCTAGATTTTGCTTAGATTCTGTGCTACATTTCTGAAGACGCAGAGTGCTATGTTCAAGTTATTTCATCTTTAATGAAGCAGACAGTGTTGTTTTGAAAGCGTTGATTTGATTTGGAGTTAGATTCCGTCAGGTGGTAGAGGGCCCCTGCCTCTTGCACGGATTTATTTGCATAATTTAGATAAGTATTCTAGCTGCCTTTACGTTTTTGAATTTGAATTAGTAGTTGTTTTCATTAGCTACTATAGTTATACTCATTCTAACTCTTCCACAAGAAGAAGCTCTTCCAAAAGATTATAATGATGAATGGGAAATGGCTATAGTATTGTAGGATTAGAAGTTGAATTTGTAGTTGTTTTAATTAGCTACTGTAGTTATACTCATTCTAACTCTTCCACAGGAAGAAGCTCTTCCAAAAGATTATAATGATGAATGGGAAATGGCTATAGTATTGTAGGATTTAGTTGTAATTTTTGTTGTTCACTATCACAGTTACACTTGTTCTAATCACTCTTCCACAAGAAGAAACTCTTCCAATAAATTCTTAAGGAGTCCAAGCCATGACCGTGATAATGAATGATTTAGTTTTGTGTTTGCACTAAGTACCATCTCTGTTCTTGCTCTTAAACGCTTGTCCAAAATATCATAATGATGAGTGGGATATGGATATGATATCTTAGTTTTTCATTGCTTTCAGTCCTTTATGTTTGCATTTGCACTCAATTACACAGTCAAAATTGTTCTAAAATCTCTTCCAAAAGAAGGAACTCTTCCAAAATATCAATAATGATGGACAAAAAGATTGTATAATTTCATAGAATGATGCATGATAGCATAGTTAGGATGCTCTGGAGTTTAATTGCACTTAACTCATGTTCAGTTACTTTGTTTTGAGTTTGATGATGACTTGTAGTTCAACATTGTTTTAGATTAGTGACACTTTTAAAGTTTAGCTTTAGTTCAACTCACTGCATTTGCATTCCATAGTCAGTTGTCATTCACTGCACAATAGATTACTTCAGTTGTTAAGATTAACAAAACAGCCTTGTCTTGTTATTTACATTTGTTATATAAACACTTGGGAAACCGAGAGCTAGGCTAGATTTCATGCTAGATTTTATTCCAGATTTTGCTTAGATCCTGTGCTACATTTCTGAAGACACAGAGTGCTCTGTTCAAGTTATTTCATCTTTAATGAAGCAGACAATGTTGTTTTGAAAGCGTTGATTTGATTTGGAGTTAGATTCTGTCAGGTGGTAGAGGGCCCCTGCCTCTTGCACGGATTTATTTGCGTAATTTAGATAAGTATTCTAGCTGCCTTTACGTTTCTGAAGTTGAATTTGTAGTTGTTTTTATTAACTACTGTAGTTATACTCATTCTAACTCTTCCACAAGAAGAAGCTCTTCCAAAAGATTATAATGATGAATGGGAAATGGCTATAGTATTGTAGGATTAGAAGTTGAATTCGTAGTTGCTTTTATTACTTATTGTAGTTATACTCATTCTAACTCTTCCACAAGAAGAAGCTCTTCCAAAAGATTATAATGATGAATGGGAAATGGCTATAGTATTGTAGGGCTTAATTGTAGTCTCTTTTATTCACCATCACAGTTATACTTATGCTCAGCACTCTTCCACAAGAAGAAACTCTTCCAAGAAATCTTTATACTGTCTTAAGCATGATTGTGATCTTGAATGTTTTAGTTGTGTGTTTTCACTAAGTACCATAGTTGTTCTTGCTCTTAAACGCTTGTCAAAAATATCATAATGATGGGTAGGAGATGGCTATGATATCTTAGTTTTTCATTGCTTTCAGTCTTTACATTTGCATTTGCACTCAATTACACAGTCAAGATTGTTCTAAAAACTCTTCCAAAAGAAGGAACTCTTCCAAAATATCAATAATGATGGACAAACAGACTGTATAATTCCATAGAATAATGCATGATAGTTTAGTTAGGATGCTTCGGAGTTTAATTGCACTTACTTCATGCTCAGTTGTTCTGTTTTAAGTTTGATAATGACTTGTAGTTTAACACTGTTTTAGGCTAGTGACATTTTAGGTTTAGTTGTAGCTCAATTCATTGCATTTGTACTCCATATTCAGTTGTCAGTCACTGCATACTAGATTACTTCAGTTGTTAAACTTAACAAAACAGCCTTCATTATTCACAAATCTCTTCTTATTCTAAAATCCATAATTGACTCGTCACTACATGAACAGAAGACCATATCATTTTAAGGCCTGAAGTACTTCTGCAATTTCCTTATCATTTCATAAACAGAGCCCTCTCTCAAAAGACTACTTTGAAAAGAAATCAATAACTCTTGAGTAAGGTTTTGTGACATTCAATTGAATTGCAGAATAGAGTTAGAAAACTAGTCCTATAATAGGAGATCTTATGATGATATCAATGTTTTATTCCAAACATACTTCAACAAATCTCTAACCAAGGATAAAATGCTGCATCATTATAAGTTAGTTGTTTAAACTGTTTAGTTAGGAAGATTTGCATGTTTAGTTGATCATTTCTCAAGTTGAGTTTATGTTTTTTAATCATTTCCTTAGAAGTCATTATCAAGCTCTGTTTTTTCTTAGTCATAGTTTAGATTTGATTCTACTTCAGTGTTTGCAATTGCATTTGTCATTTGTCATCAATCAATTAGGTCTCACTCTGTTTTTAATCATTAGCTTCCTTCCATCAGCTTTCTAGTCATCTTTCTTGTGAACATAAAATCACCAAAAGACTAAAAACATCATAAATCATCACAAAAAGACCAAAAACATCACAAAACACTACACACAACGCATTAAGAAACAAACACCTAGGTACATACAGTACACTTCACTTCAGCAGTTTACCAACCCTGGTTGACAATTAAATGAGCTCAGTTTAAGAGACTAGATTGAGACCAAACAACTATTATAACAATGACTATTAATAAGTAAATTTGAATGTTCTTTACAGGGCTCATTATTGTATTGCTTCCAATCTCTATTAGTTTCTTGTGATCATCCATTGGCCTTGCAACCTCATAAAATGAAACTTGTACATTACTTAGATCCCCATTCCTTGAAACCTTGGAATCCCCTCCCTTTCAATCCTCTAATCCTAACTTCCAATCTCACATTGGCCCATCATATACACTTTTAGAGGTTGAGGTAATTGTTTCCTTACATCTATTATCCACACACTTATCCAACAATACTTCCTCACTTTTTAGGTTGTTTGGAAGACATTGGATTTGAGTGAAGCGTCAACCTTTACCATTTTTCCCAACACATTCTTTTCTGAAGAAATTTCTCCAGTGAGAGCTTCAAGGGCAAGCCCAAAAGCTTTACCCATATGGGAATTTTGGGCCAATTCTAACCTTATATTAAAACACGCATGCCATATTTTCAACCACATAAATGAAGTCTTTTGAAACTAATTCCCACCAATAATCAATGAAGCATTTGTCTTTGATGGGACAAAAATCCTAAGCAACCATGCGACATTATATAAAACACTAGAACACAACTGATTCTTAGACCTTTTATATATAGGAGTTCAGGGTATCCTTAGCTATCTGCCTCCTAATAGATTTTCCTATGAGCCCCTTACTTGCAAATCCCAACACCCGATGTACACATAAATCCTCACCCTTAACCATCTTCATCCTCACCGCCTCCTTTATATAATTGTCCTTTACATTTTTAGACTCCCTATCATTCGTAACTTCCAAACCCTATACATAGTCTCTCTTTCTTCCACTTGAACTTTCAAAATCCAAGCCAGTTTTAATAAAACCACATATGATTATAAGCCTTTGACATTATTGCTATACAAGGGTTCAAATTCTTTGCCTTCTTTGACATTGAAGACTCTTGCATATATAACTAGTTGAAACAACTCAAAATTTACAAGAAGAATGAGCCACTTCAAATCAATTACCATGGAGCCATGTGGCTTCATTCTTGTCTATGAAATGTCCCCTAACTACCCATCATTTGTATTGGCTACATTGAAAACTCTAACACAATATGTTATAAACTTTAATGCAACCCCTCCATCTATAAGTTCCTTTGAGACTATAAACTCTCCTCTTCTTGTCACCCAAACACTAGTACATTTGGGGGAAATTCTGACACTTGGTTCCGACACTTTTGACCAAATGTCGGAAATTTCCCCAAATTTTTTCAATCCCTCCCAAAACCATCGCTATACCAACGTTTAGAGAAAAGTGTCGCAATACCGACACTTAGACAAAGTGTCGCAATTGCGACATTTGGAGGAAGATGTCACAATTGCGACACTATGCCCCAAAGCGTCGCTATTGCGACGGATGCTTCAAAACGTCGCAATTGCGACACAATGTCTAAGTGTCGCAATTGCGACGTTTGGAGGCATCCATCACAATAGCGACGCTTTGGCTACCGTCGGTATAACGACACTTATATGCAATAAATGACACTTATACGCAATTGCGACACTATGCCCCAAAGCGTCGCTATTGCGACGGCTGCTTCGAAGCATCGCAATTGCAACACAATGTCTAAGTGTTGCAATTGCGAAGTTTGGAGGCATCTGTCGCAATAGCGATGCTTTGGCCGCCGTCGGTATAACGACACTTATATGCAATAAACAACACCTATATGCCTTTGCAAAAATGGTCGGCTTACAAAGCAACGCGAGGAGTAGTTCATGGAGGCACCTTTGCGATTGTGCATAATTTGGAGAGAAAATAGTAATAATGAGAGAGGCTCCTTTAATTGCGTCTTTGATTTGTGAAGGTATGGATTGTCCAGCCTGCAATTCTATGCTGTTGAGAAAGACTCTCAATCCTCTGGAAACAATACTGTTGTGAAGATGCCTAGCGAAGAAACGGACATCGGGTTCACAACTGTTGATGAACACATCGTAGTCCGGCAAAGAAGGCACCAAGGAGGGTATTCTCAGTGAATGAGGGATGTTGAAATATTAATTTCAACTACCCTGTCCTCTGGTCGCTTTCTAAATCTGTTTGAATGGCTCTGTCAAATAGCCGCTTTCTAAAACTGATGAACAGTCAATTTTGGTTTTGAAATCACAGTCCCTGCACACTTAAAAACAGAGCGTTGTATTGTTTTGGAAACAGAGCAATTTAATAGTAAACACAAGAGATTCTAATTCAAAAGAACATGGTCCCACATACCACAGACCAAATCAGCCATCCAAGTGGAAGCAGGCGATTCGATCGGGTTATTTTTTGGCCCGTCTGCATTGCAGAATTCCGGACCCGAAACATTACAGGGCGGAATTAATTTGATTTTCACATCACAGTTTTCCTCCGTACGCAAAGCCAAAAAACGGACTCGAATTTTTATATGGCGTATTGTATGAAGTTTTCGCGTCACAAATTAGGGTGACATCAGCAGGCTATTTTGGAATGCGAATTTGTGATTGAAATCGGGTTTATTTTTTTTGAAGTCCGGACATATGATATAGCTTTATTAATATTTTGTTATAAGTTTTGTTTCATTGCCCGATAGTTATTTAAACCATTGGCTCATATATAACATATGCGCAAATATTTCACTTTGGGAATTTGTAATGTGGGCCCCGAATACTTTAAATAGGTTTGGTTTAATAGTTTTTTGTTTTGTTATTATATGTAATAACATGTGTTTTAAAATAGCCCGAAGGCTAATGTAAAAGGAAAAGCACTCCCGCACAAGCAGTATACCTTGGGTGCATGGTTTTATAACCATTTGTGTAAAAGGGAAATGAAATTGACTATGGTTGAGACCATAGGTTGAGCCTTTGACAAGAAGCTCCCAATAATACTCAGCACTATTTCGATAAAATAAATAAATACAAATAAAGATAAAATTAAAAATACAAATAAAATAATTTTTTTAATTAAAACATAAAAATAAAATAAAATAAAGATTAAAATAAATAAATTAATTAAATTAAATTAAATACAAATAATATTAAATTAATAATTATTATTTTTATTAAAAATAAAATCCAATATTCCATATCGTCACAAACGAACAAAATATTCAGCTCCTTTAGTTATTACACATTTTACCCCTCATATAGCACAAAATGATTCACATCTCCTCCTTCCGGCGTTCCCTTGCACCCCCGGTGCAATTGTTTGTTTATAAGATTATACGATACATGTGAGATAAAGGTTTATTATTTATCATATATAAATAAATTTGATCAATATTGTACATTTACACTTTTATGAGGTGATGTTATAAGTAAATTCATAAATATCTCTTTTTAATCGTCATTTTACTCCATGAATATGTTTGGAAATGAAATTTCAATAGATTAATTTTCTCCTAACCTATGTATCATCAATATTGTACATTTACATTCTTAATTATGAGGTGATGTTATGGGTAAATCCATGAATATCTCCTTTTAATCTTCATTTTACTCCATGAATATGTTTGGTAATGAAATTTCAATAGATTAATTTTCTTGCTATTATATGTTTTACGAAGATATGGTAAGGAATTATCTCTTGTTCTTCTTAGAAATAATTATATATAATTTATTTATTTTTTTCAAAATAGATTAAAAAAATTATATGAGAAAAATTATTAATTCATCAATATGTGTGTGTGTGTGTTGTGAGGGATAATTTCATAGTTCAACTTAATGGTTCATTATATAATCATGCGATCATCACCAATGATATATCTTAAAAAGCAATTGAAAAGCCATGTGTACAAAATCGATGTATACTCTAGAGAGTGGTTCTGATATCACTATGTAAATTGTTGTATGCTACTTCAACAAAATTATAAGATAAACTGTAATACACATCATATATACACCATAACAATTGGTGCAGGGTAAAACCCACCTGCCACACCTTTGTACTCGATCCAATTTTCTCTGTCAACTTTTCTAGCTGTGGGAGTTTCCTCCAAGGATCATAATACCCCCAGGGCCTGTTATCACCCTAGTAATTCTCAGGTTGTGGGATGGGGATTTTTGTAGTTAAGAACACCAGGGGTAACCAAGAACTGCTTTGGGAATTCAAGATCTAGCCTTCTTGAACTCCAGAGAGGGATCTCTCCGTATGATTTAGCTTTGCTTTAGTAACAGATATTAGGCTAGCTATGATTGTGTATTTGGGTTTGATTTTAAAAGATTGGTGGGAATAAAGATATTTCAAGGTAAACCAGAAGGATCTACCAGAATATTGGGCAATGGAGTCAACTCTCTAGGCAAGCAGAACTAAGAAATAAGGCTCAGAGATGCAAATGTGCTAAGGGCAAGATATGTGACCTTCTAAGGCTATGTATAGGCTTGATTTGATGGAGTGGATGGAATCTGAGCAAAAGGGCACTTAAGAATCCTTAAGCTACAGATAAGAAGATTGAAGAAGGGGATCTAACTGGGACCTAGAGCAATTAAGAATTCTATGGTCCGGTTATCAAGTAGAAAACATTAAAATGTCAACAAGTTTCGAAACAGGGAGCTTATTATCACTAATCCTGTTTGATTTTTCCTTAGTTGATCATTATAGACTAGAAAAACATAATATGAATGAATGTAAACTTTAAAGAAATACACTGAAAACAAGGAAAGAAATGAGACTTATCTTGTCACCACAAGAATCCTTAGCTATGATGTCTCTGATCTTTTTCCAGTCTGCTGCTTTCGCTAATTGACTCACCAACTTCAATATAACCAGCAAATAAGACTATAGTTGTCTTGAGAAATTTTATTCACACTGAATACTTTGAATTGTGAAGTATTTATACAAAAAACTGTTTACAAAATATCTCAGGAATTGAGATAATGTTTTAATAACAAATAGGAAAGAAAACTTAAAAAGATGGACAGCTGCAAAACAGTTTGCAAGCTGTCACCTTTTTACAAGCAAAATAGAACTGATTATTCTAATTTGAACTGATTGTTGTTGTGTTGTGTGTACTGTTGGCATTAGGTGCATCTTATCGTGGAAAGTGGTTGAAGAACTTTCCTTTCCTCTAACTTTCAATGCTGATACTCTTTATTCATCTGATTTGAGCTGTTTTGCTGTGGTAATTAAAAAATAACCAACAGTAACTTTATTTTCACTGATACTCTTTCACCTACTGATACACTTTAACCCTGTGTTTTTACCATTTGAGGTAACAATAAAAAATTAATTTCCAAGTGATTTTCCTGTTTTTTATCCATTAAATTCACAGCAGATCTGTGAATTCTTGCCACTTTTCTGCAGAGGGGATCTTCATAGTCTTCAATTTTATGTAACTTTCATCTGCCTCTGTATACTTGGCAAAGTTAGGCTTGATAGTGAACATATGCCTGATCTCATTATCTAAAAAGAACAGATTTTCAAAATACTGAAGAAGTATTTTGCTTGTTGGTGATCCTTGAGGCAGTGGTTGTCTGGCTTGCTCTTTTGCATGATTTCTGATTTTTAGATCATAATCTTTCTGAGGCATTAACTTGTCATTCAATGCGTGAATATTAGGAAAGCCTGCTTCTGACAATGTTTTGTATTTGGCTAAAAATCTTGAGATGGATACATTCATGTCTTTACACCGGTCCTCTAGATTACTCATTATGCTTCTTTTGTTCAGGACCTTTTTGATTTGAAGAATGGTTTATGTTCTATCAACAATTTTCAATTCTTCCAACTCTTCCCTGTTTTTACTATTTAAAAAAGCTATGAGTTGGATTGCTTGGGCTGGTTTATTGTCAATTTCCCTCTTAGTCTTGTCAATCTATGCACTAGCAACTTGAAGTAACTCCCTCTATTCATAAATTATCCAAATTGAAGGCCATTGAGAATGAATGCCTTCAATAATTTTGGTCCATAAATAATTTTTTATATAGGCCACTTGATCTGTAAGATTTACTTGTGCTTGTAGAATCTTTACCCGTTCTTGTAGTCGATCGACCCTTTGCTCATGTCCTTTAGAAGTAATCAAGGCATCATTTTTGGAATTTTCTAAATTTTTAATAATGCCTTTCAAACTAAGAATCTCTTTATCTTTAATAGATATGTCCTCCATGGCTTTGATCACGGCTGCTTGTTCTTGTAGTGTGCTCATCTGTGAGGATGAAGAAGAAGAGGCACAGATTTCCTGAGAAGTAATTGGCACTACAGTTGCCAGTACTCCTTTCGGTGCCAAGTGTTCTGCCAAAGTAGATGGTATAGCAGTGTTTACAGTGGGGATCACTGTAGGAATGACCATTGGTTGTGATTTTCTTAGTTCTTCATTCTCTTTCATTAGAGCTTCTGTTTGACTTTCCATTGTTTTTATCTGATTTGTCATTTGATATACACGCTGCTTTAATTCATCATTCTCTGTTTTTTGCTGTAGAATTTCTTTTGCTTGAGAGTTTTCACTCTGAGGCAACTTCAACTGTTTTCTAAGAGCAGCTATATCCTCATTTTTCTGTTTAATTAAGACTTTTTCCCCTTCAATGTTGGTTGGGTCACCCCCTGCTCCAATCACTATATCTTCTAGTGCTTTTACTCTTAAATTATTAGCATACAGTGAGGCTTTGTCCAACTTCATTTGATTTTGGAGGTTGAGCACTGTTTTATCAAGCCTAATTGATTTCATAGTTTTACCGACAATTTTGGAATATAACATTTCAGTATTGCGCCTATGAAATTCAATTTGATTTAATTCATGAATGGCATCTGCATCCACTTCAAACTCTGTTTTGGAATAATCTGCCACTAATTTTGGCTCAGCCACTGTAGGCTTCAAGAATGACATTACCAATTTATAGGATGAATAATCAAATGCTGAAAGAAGCTTGTCTTTGTTTCCAGGCTTTTCCTTAAGAAATCTAGAATAAGCTTGATTCTTGATCTCTTCATTCTTCTCTTTAATCTGTCTAAATCTGATCTGAATCTCTGACGCTGTATTGTCAGTTTCCTGAGAAGAAGGAGGCATATCGACAGTAGCCTGGTTTTCCTTCATGACTGTATCTTTTTGTTGTGTTCCAATTTTTACATTTTGAAGCTCTTTTAATGTTTCAGTGACTATTCTTGTTGCTTCATCATCTGTTTCAATATTTACAGCCTTATCCTTTTCTTCTTCTGTTAACTTGCCTCTTTTACTATAAGGAATTCTGAATTTTTTGTCTCAATAGTCTCAGCTATGAAACTATCTCCTTCTTTGTCTCTTTTATGTACATTATCAGTATCTTTGCTTGTAGAAGCCACCTGTGTCTGTTCAATTTGTTTGCCTTTGCCATTGTCTACCTGTATTACCTGTATTGCCTGTGAATCATCATCAGATAGGGTGTTTGGCTCCCATTCAATTTTATTTACATATCTTTCAATATGGGGCTTAGGATCATGCAAGTAAACAGGAAAATTACATTTTACCCTTATTGTACTCAAAATACCTTGTGGGTCATAATTCCATGTAAAAATACATGGGAACTTATACTCTTTAAGTTTGACATTTATCTCATTGGCAGCTTCTCTGTTATTCACAATGAATGGCCCAATTTGATTTTTCAGCTTAAATTGGGTCTTTTTCCTAGAAGCTATGAAGTTTATTTCATCTACATTCAATAGTTGTCTCATATATTATAAAGCAAATATTCTTGTAGTAACAAATATGGGTAACTTATATGGGGCCAGGGATGAGCCATACACTCTGATTTCTGTATGATTTTTATATAAATACCAATCTCCATTTTTGTAGCTCTCTGATAACTAATGAATTCTTCTTGTCTCATCATTGATCCTAGGGATCTCCTCTTTTTCCAAGAGATACATAGCAGGGGCTATAAATGAGTCATTGAAATCTGTAAAACTATACTCTCTGTTCCATTTCCTTAGAATAGATGACCAAAATACTACTGATAGAACTTTTCCTTCTGCATCCACTTTTTGACATTCAATTGGAAACTTATCTGTTTGATAATATAGGAAGAGGTGGAGTAGATAAGAGGAGTATCTGAAAACTCCTCCTTCTGATAATCTGTATAACTGATAATGCATACTTTCAGCAATAAATCTAGCAAAATTGAACTGAATGGATGGTGATTGACGAGGGCTTAGAGTTGACAGAAAACCTAGGATAGCCACATCAGTGAATTCATCACTGGTGTATCCTAGTATGAAGGAGAGCATTGAGACAATCTGTCTAGTCTCATCTGGGAAATCAAAGGTGTCGAAAGGAGGATTTAACTTAGGAATATCAACTTGATTTGGACAAAAAGTCTGGTATATTTTGAATCTAGTATTGAAATCCAAGTCAAGATATAGTTGGGTTAAATATTCTATTGATAGGGAAGCAAAATTGGGGTCATGATTCATTTGCAGCATGGAATTTATCGACTCTTCAGTGATGTAAAACAGGATCTCTTTTTCTTTGTTTACAATACATCTTTGTTCTGGCATATAATAGGCTTGGCATAATCTGATAAAGTCAGGAACATAATGAGTGAGAGGGACAATATATCTAGGTAGATTGGATTCCCAAATTGGAATATCTTTGTCACCCTTTTCCACTGATTTGCCATAGCACCAATTATAGACATCAAGCAGGTTAAATTCTACATTAGGGTCTAGTATTCTATAGTCCAGATCAACTAAAGGGCTGTTCTCTGGAGAAATGACTAGAGGTTGGATTGGTCTGACCACTTCTGTAGAATCAACCGTGAGTGCAGGAGTTGGTTTTTCGATCTTGAAGGACTTAGGCTAAGGAATCTTTGTAGAAGACTTCTTCTGAGATTTTGGGCCTCCATTCTTGGGGGTTACCTATTTCTTGGTCATTTTTAATATGAACGAAGCAAGCTTAACCGGTTTGCTAAGTTCCTTTACGAGAAACATGGGTTTCTTGGCGAATTTCTACTGAAAATGGGGTTTCTGAGCAGGGTTTTTAGGAAATGCAAGGAATTTAAAGCTTAGAACGTGTATTTAAAATCGATTTCAACAGCAAAACGGACCAGGGTATGGAAAAAACTGCGAGAAAGGGAAATTAGGGATTCCAAGGAAATTTTGACAGAGTTTCCCCTGAAAAATGGACACTTTTTTGCAGTAACTTTGGTAATTATTTGAAATCGACAAGAATTTTGAAATCTCAGAGGGCAACTTCGAAGAAAAGTACCTGGAGAACCAGCGGAATTCGGTTGAAGACGTTGTAGAGGTGCTCAGTCTTCAATTTTTTGAAAATGGCTTCGCAGAGGACAATGTAGTACTTTGTAATGGAAATTCAGGGCAATGGGTGTCGAAAAATGGTACTGGTAGGTTGAAAATGGCTCTGCAAAGTTTCTCAGGGTTCAAACGGCGTGATTTTGAGGAAAAATGGTTCTGCAATGTTTTTATAGGTTTAAAGCGAAAAGGTGAAAATTTGAATGAAAAATATAATTTTAATGTATTAAACGATGGTATAACCATAGTTAAACGACATTAAACTCGGGTTAAACGGGTGAGGTTTAGGGAATACCGCCAGTGGTATTCGCGCGGGTAAATGGTGGTAAGCGAAAATTAGATTTTCGAACGCGATACAACGTGGTGGCGACACGTAAGCGCGGAGTGGTTTGGAAAAACCACCCATTTAGCGCGGCTTTTCCAAAACATCAAACGATTACTTTATGAGCACGAAAATGTATTAGCGCCGTCAGATCTGGATTCAACGAGCAAACATCCACGATCAAAAGGAAAGGTGCGGGGAAAAGGTAAGTTATCGGGTTCACTTTGGGCCATTGATCTTGGGAGATGAAGGATAGATCGGACGGTCGGAATTTTACGCGATGGGGAGAGATAAATGTATTAAAAACTTTCGCGCAAGTGTATTACCGTAGGATCAAATGGATTCTAGGGATCGGACGATTAAAAATGAATTCGACGAGAGAAGGTTTGGTTTAGTCATATATACAGAAATGACTTATTCTTATTGGAAAATCAAGTGTTCGGAAGGATTACCAAGGCTTCGAACTGTGGTTAGGGTCTGGGATTTAGGCGTAAGGTATGCGGGGAAAAGGTAAGGTTAAGGTTCTAACCTTAGGTTAAGGGACTTGGGGCAGAAAATATACAAGGGAAAGGGTCATTTTTATTGAAGTTTAGTTTAGATGAAACTTCGGGTGATTTTTGATTTAAAACATATATAACATATGTTTTAAACTTTTTCTTCATATATTTTATTTATATGGTAAATCAAATCAAGAAAACTTAATTACCATAGGGGCGGGATTAAATATACGAATAAACTTTTAGCCAAAGGGGTTATAAGGGGGGTTTTATTTAAGCATGTGGGAATAAAATACTTTCGCTTAAGTTATAATAAGTGGGTTTTTGGGATTGATTTATAAAAGGAGTTATATAATAGGAAAAGGTCAATTGTAGGAAGTTAATATATAAGTTAGAGTTAATATGACAAGGGGACAATGTATATTCAAAAACACATAAATATAACTAAGAAAGTGAAGATTAAAAAGCAAATTTGCATTATAATAACTTCATCACTAAGACTGAGGATAAAATGTGATTTTGAGGGCTTTATGCTTTGAAATGATGTGGGAAGTTAATCAAATGAGGATTAGAGTATCTTTAAGTAAAAATGAAGTTTTACTTAGGATTTTTCAGGGAAATGAGTGCATGAATGGTAAATGATGTGATTTAGGGATTAATATAGACATTTCACACTTTCAACTGATCAGTCATAGAGCCTTGGGTCCGGTCCCAACAAAAGTCAAGGAAATGCCTTGAGCCTTTCTGATTGATAGTCTATAATGTTTCATGACTATGGGAAGGGGAAGTTAGTTATTTTGCAGCCCATGATGAATGATATTTACATTGAGACTTTTCACCTTCTTCTACCTACCCATCTTACCATGCTAACATTTTTTCTTCCTTTGTAGTAGGTGCATTTAAGCTAGCAACCTTCACAGCATTTATTCTTTCTGAAAGCAAGTAAAACTATCTAATTCTACACTTATTTCATCCATGAATCCAGATTAAACTGTTGGATTCACTTTATTTCTCTACCTAACTACTAAATTGTTAGGATTAAACTGTCTAACAACTCATTATTCTCTATCTATAACAAAGGAAATTGAAACAATGACAAGTTAAGATTGAACTGTTTAACTCATCATGGACTAATGGCATTTATTGACACTTTGCCATAGTCAAAAAGTAAAAATTAGTGGCATTTATGCTTGCTCACTTTCATGTTTTATTCATTTTTTCTTTGGGGTATCTTATTTTTTCTAAGTCCTTTGATTGTTCTTTTAGGACTTTTTTACCCTCCTTTTTATTTTTAATTTTTAATTTTTTAATTTTTTTATACAAAATATGTGAATACAACTTGCAGAAGGCAAAGTATGTACAAATTTACAAAATGACCAATAGTCAAGTCAAAATTATGACTCCTATATTATAGGTTGCTAACAAGGCCTATGTCGTGCCTTCTCGCATGCGGAACTTCTTCACTTGATGGTTCTAAACCATACTATAAGTCCCCACATTCTATGGTCTAATCCCCATCATACCCATCAACATTCAACCGCTCTTTACACACCCCGAATATAATGACTAGCCTACTCTCATTAATATATACCCCAATAAATACAAGCCACTTAGGAATTAAACCCCAAAACCTTGGGCTCACTCATTTTACATATTCGAATTGATATTCAAATGTATCATCTACTCAACCCTCTCGTATTTCAACCATGATGTTTAATGTATGTCGACCTTGTCAATTCGAACTCCGTCACTTGGTTTCAACCAAACGCACAGCCATTCACATAATTATACAGTCCTCCTTATTATAATCTCCGCCAATCGTCAAAGATCATAATAAATCTCGACTTTGGTCTATAACTCAATGGTCATACATAAACCATTCTTGGCTCCACAGTAATTTACCTCTCAATCCGACGGTTGATGGAGCATCGCGCTGGTTTGGAGGATCCAACGGACACAAAGAAATCTCGTGTAACGAACACGCCCAAGGGTTAATCTGCGATGAGAACGGTTTTATAATTCCGCCCTCGGCCACGTGTCTCGCGGAGACATATGTCATGTCCTTTTCACCAATTCTGCTTACCACCTCCAAACTTGCGCAATATTGCCGATTTTCCAAATGGTGGTTTTACTGTGCACTTCGGTCACGGTTCCGCCTCTTATCTTCCAGGTTCCGTCGAGCTTTCTTTTATTGTACCTTGCCTCCGCTCCTTTGACTCGCATATTCCTGTACTAGTTTTTTTTTCTTCAATTAAGGACTCGCACTCCATGAGGTTCCTTCACACACCGGTTATATGTACGTGGTAGCACCGATCGAACCTTGAATCTAAGGCCCGAGCACAATTCTCTATTACACTGTGGGGAGATCCAGAATTTGGACCTGTGGACCCTCTCTACCATGGCATTTCCCACTGTATTACATGAGTCTCAACCACAACATTTCCATACCACTGTCCAATGCCACACCGTCCACTGTCATGGCGCTTAACACGGGTTATCACACAACTTTATTCGTCCGGCAATTCTTACACCGAGTTAAACTAATATCCAATGGGTTCGAGAAAGGTTAGAACCTCTCGCGCAGAGGCTAGTATTTCAGGAAAGGACTCGGTTCCTCTTTCAACATACAGGACCCCATTAAACCACAATTATCGAGTATGTATTCCAGACTACTATACAGTTGATTATCGGGACACAGAAACCATTCAAGCCATAATTAACTCGACAAATGCACAATACCATTGAAATAATTCTACATTTATGCAGTGAAGTACTTACAACTTTGGCTCGACCAGATCTTTGAATTACTTGGCCCTTCTCCTCTACTCTGTCTCTACGACAGTCCTATGCAGCCTATGCGGTTCTCTATGCAGGTCTGCCTTATTATGCCTATAAAGCTTATTTTTATACAAACCCTGAATCGACTCAACTCCTCTAATGCTCACAACTCTTTAATCATTCGGGTAGTTACATTTTCTTCTCTAATTAACTAAAAATAACTCAACTATGAATAAATACATGGGGAAATAAAACATGAGACCCCCCTTTACATTTATTTATGGACAAAGGTTGTTTTGAGCCTAATGCCCCTGCATCAACAATTGCCATAAAACTAATTTGTTTTAGGATACATGTGGCATTCTAGGGGTAAATTCCATATGATGTGTCTATCAATCTATTAGGTGTTGGTAAGTTGTGAGTATCTAAGAAATGATAACGAATATCCATACATCATGATCTTGTAATTTGATTATAAATTGTGTCTATAATTTCCATAAAATGTATAAATGATTTGTTTAAAAAAAATCAACACAATCAACCCTAAACAATGCTCATGATGTGGAATGTCATTGGCGAAACCAAAATGATGGTCACATGTCCCATTTCTATGGTACGGTGATCATATATATGTTGTAGCGACACTTGATGAGTAATTAAATAAATCTCAGAGTGTGACTCATTGTGCCATATTTTTTTAAAGCATGATTTGTTTTCCTAGTTTTTACTAATTTGTTAACATATTTTATTCATTTAGAAAGATAATTAATGATGTTTTAAGTAATTATTACC